>CABHPH010145451.1:0-18287 GCA_902168325.1 Peromyscus nudipes | reverse complement strand
ACAAGTTTTTAGTAGTTTGCAAAATGGTAATTCCGTCATTTCCTTTTTTATAACCAGCTATAATATTTTTATATTACCTTTTAGTAAAGGACACAAAAGATTTGAAACTTTAAAAACCTACTTTAATGACATTCTGAAATGTCATTTCATTCTGTTTTGTTTGACCCTTGTACTGTGGAGACTGTAACACAATAAAACCACACACAGTCTTAATAGCCATGAAGCTGTCCCCTCCCTTTTGCTCAAGCACCAGCCCCTACAACATGCCAGATGAAGACATGTTACTCTGTGCTGAAGTCCAGACTGTCAAGGAAAGTGACGTGCTAGAAATGTAAGATGTAACTGTATATTTTAGGACTTTAGGACTATCCGGAGCTTTAACTAAGCTGCATTTTGTAATAATTTACATTTTGTCTTTTATTACAGAAAAACAAAGAATATGTTAGTATTGCCAGTGGAGGATTTATGGGTAAGCCTTTAATGCTTTAATGAATTTTGCTTCTACTTTTCAGACAAAAAATACAGTGATTATCAGTAGCGCTGATTTAGAATTATAAACTAGTTATTGTGTCTCTTCTGTCTGGAGTCATTTCATAGTTTCAGAAAAGAGAAGGCAAGCAGAGCATACATAGATAACAAATGACATAGGCGATTGAAATGAGTGGATACAGACCATTTAGATACATAAATGTGCTTACTTAGCTTCTGTTTCAAACCTTTTTGTTTTTATTTCACGAGGTGCTTGGGATTGAACCCAGGGGCTCATGCATGCAAGGCCAGCGTTTTCCCTCTGAGCTACATCCTCTAACTCCTGATGCTTCTGCCTCAGCTGTAAGTGGGCCAGGAGTTTGAGGACCAATTGACTGTGCTACATAGGAAGTCCCAGCCTGGCTGTATAGCACAACCCCATCTCAAACAAATACACAAACGTAAATAAATAGCAAAGTAAGCAAAACCCTACCATTCACAACAACAAAGATGTGTGTGCGTGTGTGTGTGCGTGTGTGCGTGTGTGTGTAAGTGAGAGTTGGGGCTATAGCTTATTTTGTGGAGTACTTGCCTAGCATGCACAAGGCCCTTGGATTTACTTCCCAGCTCCTAGGAGGATCAAGGTTATCCTCAGCTACCCTAGCAAATTTGAGAACAGCTTGGGACAAATGAGACCCTGTCTCAAAAAAATTTTAAAATACATTGTTGCCAGGTGGGACACATTTAAGTGCAGCACTCAGAAGTCAGAGGCAGGTGGATCTCTGTGAGTTTGAGGCTAGCCAGGACTACATAATGAGACCCTGTCTCAAAAAAAAAAAAGATACTGGTAAACAAATATTGATGCATTACCTACTGTTACTAGAAATCCTCATAACACAATACAAAAGTTGGTTACTAGTCATATAATTCTCAAGTGTTCTTGCTGTCCTTCCAGCCTAAGCTGGCCTGGAACTTGTTACCTATCCCAGGGATCCCATGTGACCCAGACTCACTTTCTCCCTTCTTCAGATTCCTGAGAGCTGGAGTTTTAGTCTAGCGTTTTAGAAAGCCTTTTAAAGGTTTTTTCCCCCTCCATTAATCTTTGTCTGACCATTGCTGCCTAAGTCTACATTATTATGGGAAAATGGATTGATGTCTCCTAGGTTTTCTATTAATTCTTCATGTCTTGAGTTCTGCACATATATCTGTTAGTACTTGAAAGATTGCTTTGTAAGGAGGAGACAAAAGCTTTCCTGACAGATGGAGAGGAAGGTTGGCTGTGGCCTGGAGTTCTCAGTGAGGGTGCAGGACAGCACCTTTGCCGATTATGTCCCTGGATGGTTTTTCATTCCCCTGTGCTGTGTTATTAGACTTCCATCTTTCCAGAGTCTCAGCTTTTGCTTTGTTTGTCCTGTTTGTCCTAAGCCCTGCAGCAGCACCTGGCCGACATTAATGTGGAGGGACCAGAAAGTGGATATGGCCATTGGATTGCTAGTACCTCAGGCTCAAGGAGCAGCATCAGTTCTGTTGATGTGAGTACATGTGGAGAACATGGTGGATCAGTTTCCAGAAAAGGTGCTTAACTCTCGAACTCCAGCACAGCAGCAGAGATGTCAGAAAGATTTAGTACACAACGAGGACTGACTATTGTGAGGTTAATGAAGTGATGAACCGGATGGAGCTCTCTTCCGTGAGCTCATTTTGTCTGGGCTGGCAGGATACTAGACTCTGTCCACATCTCCTGCTTAGTGTTCCTGTATCCTTCCTCACTGTGAGCTTACATGATTAAGAAAGACTTCAGTCTGTTTCCATGCGTGAATGGTCCAGGTAGAGAAAGTAAAAAGTTGGCCCACCTAATATATTTGATGGTTAGTTATTGTGATGGGAATTATGTGAGTTTTTGTTATATATAGGGGGTAAGTACATGTGTTTTGCTTTGGAAATACCTGGGCAAAAAGTCTTGTCAGTTGAATTAGATGTCATTACATCGTTTTCTTAATAAACAATGTTTTTTAAGTGTCATTTACAGTGTTTATTCTGTAAAACAGAGACAAAAGTGATGTACAGGAACACATTTACTCACTTGGACTTAGGTCTCTGCCATTCTTGGGTCTAGAATTCATCTGTACAAATTGGTAGTTGGAATTTTCTTTGGGCTGCCAACCAGCTCCCAAATTAAGACACAGAGACTTATTATTAATTATGAGTGTTTGGCCTTAGCTTAGGCTTGTCCCACTAGCTCTTTTAGCTTAATCTAACCTGTTTCTGTTCATCTACGTTTTGCCTTGGGGCTTTTTACCTTTCTTTCATTCTGTATGTCTTACTTCCCTGCTTCCTCCGTGTCTCCTGGCTGGTCCCTGTGTCTCCCTGGCATTTCTTTTGCTTTCTCTAGCCTAAATTCTTCCTCCTACTTACTATCTCTGCCTGGGAGTTCTGCCTGTACCTCATCCCTCACTACTGGCAGTTTATCTTGTTGTTAGACTACCAGGCGCCTTAGGCAGGCAAGGTGAAACAGCCACACATCTTTACAGAATTAAACAAATATTCCGCAACACAGCTTCCCCTTTTTCTGATTTCCAGTAAGACCTTTGAGCTGTGGTTTCTCTACCTGTGCAATACAGTGATAACAGACTGTTCCTGTAAGGAGGGCCTGGGGACTAGGTGACAGGAATATGCATAGTGAGGCTTATTTTCTGCCATGTGATCAAAACAGATCATTGTCACATTGGCAGACAAGGCTTCTCTGAGGATTTCTTTTTACCTTGATCCTCTAGGTATACAAGAACTAAATAATACTCCATTGTGTGTGTTCTAATTTATTTAGTTAATATCCTGTTGCTAAGTACTTATATTACTTTCCACCTTTTTCTGTTACAAACACAGCTTCATTTCTGTGCACTTGTGTAGGCCAGAGGTTGACATCTGTCTTTCTCAGTCACCTTATTTTTGAGACAGGCCTCTTAATGAACCTGGGGCTTACCAGTTCAGATAGTTTGGATGGCCACTGACAGGTATTGTCCTATGGTCCCTGTCCCTCCCTTTTGCAGTTCTGGGGTTGTAGATGTATACTGCTGTGCCTCAGTTTCACAAGCGTGTGGGGATCTAAAGCAGATCGTCCTGCTTGCATAGTGAACACGTTACCAACTGAGTCTTCTCCCCAGCCTCTCACCCACTCTTCACAGAAGAGGAGACATGGGAATAAGTGTAGAGGAAAGGCCATATGAGAGTAAGTGGAAAGGTGAACATCTGCACACACCTGGAAATATCCAAATGTACACTTTCCCCCAATGGATAGAATTGAACCTACCCTGACTTAATTTAATTCTAATTATTTCTCTAAAGGCCCTTTCTTTGTCCAAACACAGTGGCTTTCTGAGATGCACTGGATTTTAGTACTTCAGCATGAATTTGGTGGGGATACAATTTTATCTACAGTGTAGATAACCTTTAACAGTCATGTATGTGTTAATTACCTAGAGAGTGGTTCATCGATGTTCTTGTTTTTCAGGGTGAATCTTGTAATGGCTCAAATGATAGAGGAATGAAGTCCCTTGTAAATAAAATGACTGTGGCTCTAAAGACGAAATCTGTTAATGTCAAGGAGAAGGTCATCAGTTTTATTGAGAATACATCAACTCCTGTGGACCGGTGAGTCTCTTATACAGTATGGACTTATGGTGGATACTTAAAACTGAAGAGTGTCTCACAGTGAATGAACTTCGTTGAAAGTAGAACAGGACCATACATTTTCTGTCAGATCTGATTTCATCCTAACTGCAGGGCTGAGCTTACTGCTTGTGTCCACTCTGTAGATCCCTTTCCCAGTTTTCCCTTCATTCCATTCATTAAAATAATCCCCCATGTCCCTGTGTTTGTGTTTAATAGTTCATAGAGCAGATGCTCTCCAAATGCCACGGGACAGTTAGTTCACAACAGGAACTTCTGCTCCAAGAATTGAAAATCTAGATAATTTGGTCATGCTTAATACAATGGAATCCTACTTTCCTAAGTTCAAATCTCTGTAGGAATTTGTTTAAAAATATGAATGAAGTCCATTTTTTCATGAATTAAAAAGGGGACATGATGAGCAACAGACAAGCACATTGGAAGATATTTGTTTTGCTGTTTGTTCCGAGTATAGGATACACTTTGTGTGTGTTAGTCTAATTCACGTGTGCACATTCTGCAGCCCAGGATAGCTGTGAGTGTGGCCAAACTTAAAACATTATGGGATACTTTTGTGATGTGTGTAACTCGATTACACAGTTCTCAAGTGTGAACTTTGTAGACGATGCCATGTCACAGTGTCAAAAGCCGAAAGATTCTTTCTAAGTCAAATGTGGGATTTGTTTCTGAGCAAACCTGAGCATGAGCATGAGTTAGCATTTGCTTTCCTCTCCTGTCTTCCATGCCAGTATCGGGAAAGTTGAGACATTGATGTTAAGAACTGAATGCTCCTTTCAGTAGAGTGCACATTGCATACAAAAGTATATCCCATTTAGTAAGTACAAAGGTAATGAGGAGGTTATCTAATCCAAAAATTGTGCCTTATCTAAAATAGCCAGTGTTAAAGTATTGATCAAGCCTAAAAGATTTGTCTGCTCAATAAAGTTACATCTGCTCTCAAAAGCCAAGCTCTCAGTTAGTGCTTCTGAGTCCCCAGTCTTTTGCTGTACATTTTGTGTATGAACATTAAAATTTTTGTTTTAAAGTGCACTAGTTTCCTTTAAGATTGACAAATGATAGCTATAAGTTGAAAAGACTGTTGTCTGGTAAAGTATCATATAAAACTGCCTTCTCTTCATTTTCCTTTGTGCTTGAGATGATTGAAATATTTTCTTTATAATGCCTGTGCTGGGTTGAGAAAATGATTTTATTATGTATTTTCTAAAGTTGCTGCATTTTTTTTATAATCATTTTGTTCTGTCCTCTGCCTTGATTTGCTATAGAATGTCTTTCAATCTTCCTTGGCCAGACAGATCATGTACAGAGCGGTAAGCGAATGAGTAGAGCAGCCCAACTGATCCATCCCACCAGTTCCCTCTAGCATGCCTCTGCTGTCTGTGCCCCTGCTGTCTGTGAACCTTGTGCTGACTTGGCTAAAGTTTCATGCTGCTGTTTTTTGTTTTGTTTTGTTTTTCGAGACAGGGTTTCCCTGTGTAGCTTTGCACCTTTCCTGGAACTCACTCTGTAGGCCAGGCTGGCCTCGAACTCACAAAGATCCGCCTGGCTCTGCCTCCCGAGTGCTGGGATTAAAGGCGTGCGCCGCCGCCGCCCGGCTCATGCTGCTCTTTCCAAAGCTAACCTTTTCAGTATGACTATGGGAGTATACCACTCTGACATTGTGCTTTCCGTTTTGTTCTGTGCTTGATTTTTCCCCTGCATGTTTCCATCTCCCATTCCTCAGATGAAAATCAAACTTGCTCAAACCCAAGGACTTTATAAGTTCTGCAGTTTTTATTCTGAAGCAGGGAAAGGAAAACAGGACAATATTCATGGAGTCAGGAGTTATCAGAACATTAGTGTATCAATAATTTACCATTCTCTCCTGCCCTTACATAAAATTACAGCACCTAAATTTAGAAACAGTTCATGGTCCAAAACCTGATTCTGGAGTTAAACCAAGGGTCTAGAACATGCTGATGCATGTTCTTTACCAGTAAGCCACATCCTCGGCATCAAGTTTTAACTCATGTACTTTATGTAAATGTATATTTTCTGATTTTTCTTAATGGGATATATGCATTTAGGTTGATGAATTAACATCTATAAATCTGTTTGAAAGAACAGTAGTTCTAGGGTTCTGCATTTGGATTTTCCCTGAAGGAGACCATGGGAGACATTTTACTGTCTAAGCTATTTCCTTCTCTCTCCCCAGTAAGATGGCAGTTGGTGATTGATACAAAGATATGATTTAAGTTTAAAACTTGGAGTCTTTAAATTACGTTAAGCAAATGAGCACTACCAACTTAATAACTTTATGCTGCATTATAATTTTCATTCTTGCAGAATTTTCTTCGGTTTAAATATTAATATAAATAATAATGGGATATTAATATAGCAATAACTGAACATTTACAAAAGAAAGTGTAAGGCTAGTGAGATGGCTGAGCACGTAAGGATACTTGTTGCCAAGGCTGACTCCCTGAGTTTGATCCCTGACCCACATGGTGGAAGGAGAGACCCAACTACCACAGATTGTCCTCTGACCTCCGCTTACACTCCATGACACATACAAGTCTGTGAACACACAACAACTACTAAGAGAGAATTTGTGAAGAGTCTGGGCAGAAAGTAAGCCATTGTGGGTTTACTGTCTCATCACTTCAATATTTTCAGTAATTGGAAAAGGCATCTTAAAAATAACACTTGAATAACTTGAATATTTTTGACTGTTCCTACACAAGACAATTAGAGGAGAACTGTTTAATCTTACCTTAGGCTATTTTAAGGAAAATTGTTCTATTGGGAATTATCATCTATTTATGAATCATCCTTCCATAAGACCACTGAGTTGGCCTCTTGGGCAGTTTAAATTTGTTTTTCCCCAGAATCTTAATTTAACTTTTACTTGTATCTTTTGTGGTCCGTGTACAGGTGTATTTGTTTTGAAAGTACAATTCAATTAGCAATTTGAATGAATCAAGTTTATTTCTGAGCTCAGCAAGTTAATTTTTGTCCAAACTATTTCTGTAGATGTATCTTATTTCTGATAAAAATATCAATATACTACCTTTAAAAATAGTCCAAACAAACCAGTGTAAATAAAAAAACACCACTGAATTTCATTTCACTTGTGGGAGTTTAAGGAAATGTCACAGAAATCTTTATTATTCTTGTTCATACAAACTTTTCACTGTAGGGTAAGGAGCTTAGTCAGTGAAGTGTTTGCCTTGTAAGCATGAGAACCTGAGTTTAGTCCCAGAAACTTAGATTGGAAACAGCTTGTCATCTCTGCCACCTTCCAAAGAGCTCCACACTGGGAATAAGCTTCACCACCTGCTTCTCTGGGGGATGTTCCAGGTCTAAACCCTTGATGCCTCCTAATGAACACAGTTTGATAGTTTACAGGATCATTTTGTATTAGAAATGTTTCAACTAGCTGGAGTGATGGCTGAGCAAACTGGCTGCTCTTCCAGAGGATCCAGGTTCAATTCCCAGCACCCACATGGCAGCTCACAACTGTCTGTAACTCCAGTTCTAGGGAATCTGACATCCTTATACAGATATACATGCAGGCAAAACCAGTAATAATAATAATAATAAATGTTTTAACAAAATTTTGACTTTTAAATCAATAAAATTTTAAGTACAGGTTAACCTAACTTGTAATTCTAGGAGGATCTGTCATACTAAACTCAATTAGTGTTTGCTTGCTTGCTTGCTTTGAGGCGGCTTGATTTAAAAGTAAATAAGTCTATTTAAATGAAGATCCCCCTGCCCTCCAGATTAAGACTCTTGAAAAACAGAAGATTGAGTGTTTTTATGGTAGATGAAGAAAGAACACTTCTAGTCTTTTTGGTAGTGGGTAGTTCTCCTACAAAGGAAACAATTTCCCATAACTATGTAGTATTTTACAGAAACATTTTAATTTATGCAAAAGAAGTAGAATCTTGGTATGGACTAGAACAGAAGCAGCAGTGATGGAAACAGAGAGGGAAAACTGAGAAACTTGCAGCTTCCAAAGGAGCCTCGAGCCTTCCTGCTGGGTTCTCGGTGCAGTAAATGTGCACATAGCACCCACTGTAGACAGGGATTGTTCTAAGAGCTTTGAAAGGAGAGGGGTAGCTTGTTAATTTTCACAGTAATCCTGAAGGGCAGAATCTTTTGTTATCACTTTTTTTACAAATGAGGGGACAGCATAGAGGGTAGTAACTTCCTCAGACACCGAAGCATCTAACCACTGGATTAAATAGGAGCATTGAAATTGTTTAACTTGGCTTGACATAATACCTTTTTGCCCACATAATTTATCTTCTTTCAGTTTTCTTAGAATAGTTGTCCTGAAGCTATGGGTGGTCTGTGAAGGGCAAAACTATTTTGTTTGAATAGTTAAAACTCTTTGATTCCTTCTTAGTGATGTTTCCTTCCTTGTTTTAATACAGGCATGTGAGCAGCAGCGACAGAGTGGGCAAGCCTTACCGTGGAGTAAAGCCTGTGTTCAGCATTGGGGATGAAGAGGAGTACGACACAGGTTAAGCAATACACTAATGTGCAGGCTCTTTCACACAGCCCCGCGTGACAGTCATCCTGGGACTAGAACACAGATGCTTCACAGAACAAACTACTGTAGCAAGAAGTCTAGGGCAGTGGCTCTCACCCTTCCTAATACGCTGGCCCTTTAATACAGTTCCTCATGTTGTGGTGACCCCAACCATAAAATTGTTTTCATTGCTACTTCATAACTGTAATTTTGGTACTGCTATGAAATGTAATGTAATGCTTTGGTTTTAGAATTCTTTAATTGTGCCTACATCTAACAGAAGTTTTGCATAGGTTTCGACTAACAGGAGTCTTCAGCTAAGAGGCAGTTTGTGGCAGTTGTATTCAAACCCTCGTGATTTTATTTAAATCCCTTTGTACACCCACCCGTCCTCCGGGAGCCTGAGATCTGTGGGACTGGAGGAAGTTGCAAAGTCCTACAAGACCACTAGATGGCACTGTGGTACCAGGAAGAGTTACCTCACCTAGGATTGTCTTTGTGTTTAAAAATTCAGTTTATCAATTTTACTTATAATTCCACAGCCTCAATTATGTGATTAAGTAACCATAGTTAATGTGTACATTGAGTTAGAAAAAGTTATGTTAATGTGTACAAAAATGAGGGAAAGACTCCTAAATGCCATTGTCCTTTCCACTAAGTAATACCTGATGTTTACCCCATCTTATCTGTTTATTCTCTTCATCACGTATAATCACCTGCTTGCCTAGTTTAGGATTCAACTCTAGTAGTTTTCTGATTTCTGTCAGTTTTAAGTGGCTACATTTTTATACATATATCAAGATGAACTTTGAAAGTATATCTAGAGAGTTAACCCTTAGCAGTAAGATTGCTAAAGAGAAGCATGTTTGGTGTTTCTGTAACTATCGCAGAATTGACTGCTGGAAGACTTGCACTGAAGTACGTGTATTTCTAGTTATTTCTTTGTCCTTTCTGTCCCTCTGTTGCTATGCACTTGTCCTTCTGATTGTCTCAGCTTCCTTCATGAGCCAGAGTGGAGGCGAGTGGACAAGTAGATGGTGGTCTAACACTTCCCTGCACACACACATTTATGGTATGGAAACTGGGCCACAGCAAAACAAGGAAACCAAGACGACATATGCCAGTGTGCGTAAATGCAGCAGTCTTGGGAGAAGAGGAAAGACACAGGAGAATGGGTGCAATTGCATTGCCTCCCTCATGGGAACTGCAAAACACCCCCACATTATTAAGACGAGCAAATTGATGGCAGAAAAGACACATGTAGAGCTGTTCACACAGAGGTGGTCAGTATTTGTCAGTAAAGGGACTCTCTCTGATTAGGGAGTGATACCATGAGGGCTTTACTACTACTTAAGCTGGAATATTGACACATGACATTTTCTTTTGCATCGTCTGTATTTTGAGTTACTGTGGTGGCTTAGTCAGGGTTTCCGTTGCTGGGATGAAACGGCATGATCAAAGCAACTTGGAGAGAAGGGTTTGTTTCATCTTGCAGCTCTCGGGTCATCTCCATCACTGAGGGCAGGAACTCACGGATAGAACCTGGAGGCAGGGCCTGAAGCAGAAGCCAGGGAGGGGTGCTGCTTACTGGCTTGCTTTTCATGGTTTGCTCAGCCTGCTTTCTTATAGCACCCAGATCCACCAGCCCAGGAGTGACACTGCATATAGTGATCTGGCTTTCTCACATCAATCATCAATAAGAAAACTCACCACACACTTGCTTAGACCAGTCTACTGGGGCATTTTCTCAGTTGAGGTTTTCTCTTTCAGAATTACTCTGTTAAGTTGTCATAAAACTAGTCACCACAGTGGCCCATGCTGGTAATCCCAGCAGCCAGAATGCAGACATATGGATCCCTGAATTTGTCCACTGGCCAGCCAGCCTGGTCTGCTTACTGAATGCCAGGCCAGTGAAAACCCTATCTCCAAAAGAAAGGTGGTTGTGCCAGGCATGGTGGCACCTGAGTTTAATCCCAGCACTCGGGAGGAAGAGGCAGGCAGACCTCTGAGTTCCAGACCAGCCAGAGATACCCAGAGAAACCCTGTCTCAAGAATATAAGTAAAGAAAAAAAAAAGAAAGAAAGAAAGAAAAGAGAAAAGAAAGGTAATTGTGAAGGGTAGGGGAGAGGTCAGATGTGTTGGCAGGTAAAGATGTTTGCTACCAAGCATGGTAACTTGAGTTCAGGACCCACAGAATGGAAGGATAGACCTGATTCTTACAAAAGAATCTCTGCACCTACACCTAGCACCCACACCCACATACATGTACAGAATGAACCAGGTTGGAGAGATAGCTCCGCGGTTAAGAGCACTTGCCGCTTTTCCAGAGGGCCTGAGCCTGTTTTCCCAATACCATGTCAAGTGGCTCACAACTGCTTGTTCTCTCCTGTCCTCTACAGGCATCCCCACACATGGCATACACTGACACACACGTGCACATAAATAAAACTAACAGATAGTTTAATGATAAGGAAATAAATAAATATAAAAATTCAAAAATTTAGAAAGTAGTTAGCTTCTGAAGATTGACACCAGCAATTATCCTCTGACCTCCACAGGCGCTTGCACACACGTGCACTCACAGGAACACACACACAAGTACAAAGGGAGAAGCATTTATAACTGTTAACTCTAGGAACCTGTAATTCCTTTTTCTTACATTAGAATAACAAAATTAGAATGTTGTGGGGGTTTTTTTCATGAAAAATATTTTCCTGATGTAATGCAGGTTGAATTTAGTGTTATTTTCTATTTAAAATCAGAAACTGGCAAAGGAGAGCGTGGCCTCCTTTGTCTCAAGAGAGATGCTTATTGCTGACAGGGTAGACCATAGTTGTGTTACCCTTATCAAAACTCTTCAATATGTACCCCAAGTCTGACTTGACTTTCTTACCGTAAAGTTGTTGTTGCGTAATATAGCCAGTAAGATTAGAATGGCTTTTTTCCCCTCTCTTTCTCGTGAGTTCAACACACACCGAAAAAAGTCAGGTTGCTTAGAAACGTGTTTGAGTTGCTGAAGACCCTGTTTAACGCTTTTCTTTCTTCCTAGATGAAATTGACAGTTCTTCAATGTCAGACGATGACAGAAAAGAAGTCGTAAACATTCAGACCTGGATAAACAAGCCAGACACCAAGCATCATTTTCCCTGTAAAGAAGTCAAGGAAAGTGGACATATGTTTCCCAGGTACTTTTGAAAATGTCTTTAGAAGTAAACTCAAATTGGGTGAAGTTAATATAAAAGTAATTGCAAGGGACTTTTATTCAAGTGCAAAATGACATAATTTCCTACTGTCAACTTGTGTTAATTGTCTCAGTTTTTTAAAGTTCTTAAGTAATTTGCGTTTTGAAAATTCTGAGACAAAACATTGACTGAGTATATGCCTCTCCTGGACATGCCAGCTTTTGGCATCCCTTCAGGTCCCCATAAACGTAGCACACACTCAGGTCATTCAGAAGCAGCTTATACATGTGCTACTTCCCCCTAAATGCTTCAGCATAGATAGCCTATGAATAAGAGCATTTTTTGACATAACTCCAATGTCATTACTTCACCTGAATGTTATTAAATTAATATTGCTCAACACTGAGACCCTGGAATTTTCAGTATTCCCAAGTTAACTTGGGTAATCTCCTTTCTCTTCTGGGTCCATACTGCATTGTCTGTCAATGCTCATCTCGTCCAGTGTATGGTTGAACTTTACCTCTCTCCCACAAACTGTTCTCTTCAGGAGTCTAGGCCAGTTATCTTGTAAAATGTTTCATATTCTAGGCACGTCTAATAATTTATCTTATTGTTGTGTTAAAAGTTATGAGCTAAGATATAAGAGTTAGGGTGTTTTCTGTTGTTGTTGTTGTTTAATCTATGCCCCATTTTGCCTTCAGGATTTAGTTGCAGAATATTATAAAATATGTAAGGAAACCCAACAATTGCTTAGTGGCCTTCGATATTGACCATGGTGTATAGGCAGAGAATACTTTGAGTGTAGGGAATCCTGTTAAAACTTTTGAGAATGGCAGGATAGTCCATTGGAGTTAAAAATTATTTATATATTATACTGGACTTCTTACTATAAAACTCTAAAATAGTTGTGGTATTATCTGTTAACAAAACAATTTTGCATAAAATTAAAGAAAAATACGTAGCTTGTTTATAGAGTAGCTTTATAGCTAACTCAAAAATCATTTCTTTTAAAGTTGAATTTTCTTATACTGGAGCTGTTGAAGTAACATGTCCGCTTTGAATCCCATTTATTTAAACTTCTTTCTTTCAAGTCACCTGCTGGTAACTGCAACACATATGTACTGCTTAAGGGAGATTCTTTCTCGGAAAGGACTGGCTTACATCCAGTCTCGACAAGCACTAAATTCTGTAGTTAAAATTACGTCCAAAAAAAAACATCCCGAGCTGATTACCTTCAAGTATGGAAACAGCAGTGCTTCCGGGATAGAAATCTTGGCTATTGAAAGGTAAGATGTTTTTATATTATCTGAATGAACGCAAATCATTAACCAGTTGCTTCTTGATTTTGGTGAGTGGGTGTTGGAATAGGACCGTGAAGCACTCCCCTCCAGTGACGGTGCCCGTTGTCACTCTGTTTCTGATACTTGGTCATAGATGGCTTCAACACTGATGCATGAGTTCAGAAATGCTGTAGCAAATTTCATAAACTTGTTGACACCGGGATGGATCATCAGGAATAATCTGGAGGTTAGGAGAGACGGCTAAGCAGATAAAGGCACCTGTCGCCAAGCCCTGACAACCCGAGTTCAGTCCCTGGGATCCACATGTGGAAGGAGACCCAACTCTCCTGACCTCCACTTAACACTCTATGAGCACCCTCCACACAAAGTCAGTGTAACATCAAAATAAACAAAGCAGTAAGACATGCTGCAACAGCAGAGACCCTGCTCTGTGCTTGAGCACTCGAGCTCAGTTCCCAGCACCTAGAAGCCATGTCCAGTGGCTCACAGATGCTGTACCTCCACCTGCAAGACCAGCACCCTCTTCTGCTCTCGTGTGCACAGACCTACACAGATTCACACATGCATGTGTGCATGCCTGCCCATGTGTGTATACACACATGCACATACACAAGTGAACTTTTTTTAGGAAAAGAATTATACAAGTGCTATACTAAATGCTGACTTTTCAGTGAACTAAATTTGTCTTAGAATGCTAAATTGGTATTTTATTTTCCATCATCAAAACGTGGTAAGTGGAGGGTGGTTTGAATCTGTTTTAGACAACTTAATGTTTTGCTTAAGGTCAAACTAGCAAGTACCAGAGTTGTCATTGTCTTTGGAATTGGATGCTGAAACAAAATTATAACTGTAGCCAATTGAATTACATCTGTACTAGACAGCTTGTGTCTTAGGGCTTCTATTGTTGTGAAGAGACACCATGACCACGGTAACTCTTATAAGGAAAACATTTAATTGGGTAGCTTATAGTTTCGGAGGTTTAGTTCATTATCATCATGGCAGGACATGGTGGCATGCAGGCAGAAATGGTGCTGGAGAAGGAGCTGGGAGTTCTACATCATGATCCTCAGGCAACAGGGAGTAAAATGTGGCAACTGGGAGTAGCTTGAGCATAGGAGTCCTCAATACTATAGTGACACATAGTGACACACTTCAACAAGGCCTCACTTCCCAACAGTGCCACTCCCTTTGGGGACCATTTTCTTTCAAACCACCACAGCAAGTATAATCTTTTACCTGTGTTTTATTTGGATATTATACATACTTATTGGAGGTTCAGAGAATCTTAGCTGTGTATTATATGAAAAGTCCCATCACTTTGACTTTTAGATTTTCAAGTAATGTTTTGATTGTCTGTTGGGGTAAGTTTGTGGGAGTACACAGGAGGGCATTTCTGCTAGCTTCATTGGTCAAGGAAAGTTTCTAGTTAGAGACGACATCTCAGTAGAACCCTGAAGGGGAAGTGCTGTATTAATACGCATCTGTATTTTTTCTCCCATAGGTATTTGATTCCAAATGCAGGAGATGCTACCAGAGCCATAAAACAGCAGATCATGAAAGTGTTGGATGCTTTGGAAAGTTAATGTAAAAGAAAGTTATTTAAGTGAAATTATGGCAACCAAGAGAAACATGAAAATATATTTCCTGACTCAATACTAACCAGAGACCTTTCATTTGCTCATGAGGGTGCCTGAGTAGAGGGTCTAAGTGCAAATTATTGTAATCAATCTCGGGATGGGTACACTTTTTTAAAAATTTCTTTTGCATCTTTGGTTTTGTAAAATGATTTATTATAAAGGCCAGTTATTAAATGACTTTGAAGTAACTGGCCTTGTGCCCTATGGACCAAGGGCACAGAATGCAGTTCTGTTTTGAAGAGCTGTTTTAAGGGACATGCATCATTTTCAGGTTTTAAAACAACTGTACACATACATATTTGCAATGTCTTCACTGAAATTTAGAGATAGATTTAGTTGAAGAGAGTTAATTGCTACATTGAGTTTTGCTGCAATGAGCAATATCAGAAAATTGAAAGTATAGATTAATAATTAGCTCACTGTTTCTGTTCTTACAAAGATTGAAGTCTGTTTAATGGAATGAATGGCGATTGTAGCCAGTTCAAAACCGAGCCATAGTGGAACACTGAAGCAGCAGTTTCACTCATCTCCACTCCAGTAGGTGAATGTTTGTCCACTAATTGCCTCAGATTCTAAGCTCCATCCCAGTGGTTGCTAAGGAACAGTTAACAGCATTAGAAGTAAGTAGGCATGTTAAGGTTCAGATTAGCATTTGGGGGACAGAATGGTATCTGTATAATGTCATTGGTCTTTATTACATGGATCATTTGGTCTAGGATATTTCAGAGTGTTTTGACTGCTCTGATTTATCCTTCTTGAGATGATCATCTGTGACCACACTAATGTCCAGTTTAAAAAAAGACGGATAATCAGAGAGCCATAGAAATTTCAGTGTTTTTATATCACTTTCTAAAACTGTTCTTTTGGTTTTGTCTTCTCAGTAACAATGTCAGTAGCTGAAACTGTTTTCACTCTGACAAAACTGAGCAGTCTGCTTTATTTTGCAGCTTGCTCAGGTTAATTTCTGTGGCCCAGATAAGTCACATGTGATGAGAGATCCAGAAACATCTTTTGGACCATGAGATGATTTTCATAAAATCTGTTTGAAAAATAGTAACTATAACCTGCCATGTCATAAAACGTAATAGATTTTCTTTAAGGGGTTGGCTGATAGAAATATCTAGATGTACCCCACTAGTAGCCAGTTGTTTTAATTTGCTTAATGGAAATCAAGTGAATAAAAGATAACACAATTAAAAGAACCTTATTCTGATCTAAATAAAAACAATTTATTTGAGTGGTTGAAGACATTTGCATGAAATTGCACCTGTGCAGTACTTGATATTTATAACTCTTTCCCCAAACTATTGTATTGCATTTTTCCCATTTTCTTGACACCCTCTTTGAAATGTCCTGAAGTCTCATTTTTCAACCATCTCAGCTATGGGACTTTTTTTCATAATATTAATGTAAAGATGTTTGTGTTACTGTTTATAAATTACAATTGTAAATAAACTGATACAGTTTGCTCAAAACTTCTGTTCTCAAGGCTGTCTGTTCTTTTTTTTATTTGTGTTTTATCTGCAGAGTAAACATTTCTACTATATTCTTATTGCTGTTCATGCACCTTAGGTAGCTTAAAACTAATGACACCTTATGGGTGCTGGGGTGCTCATAGTCCCAGCTATTAAAGAGTAATACTGAGGCAGGAGGATGATGAGCTCAGGAAGGCATGGTCCTGTGACCCCACCCTCCTCTTTTTCCTAGGACAGGTCAGTAGATCTAAAGGGACTCTGGCCAGTTTGAGCGCGGCAGGCATGGTTCCGGCAGGCCTTGCCCTTCTCCCCCATCCTGCCTTGCTAAAAACCATTAGATTACCTTACTAAAGCTGGCCACCAAGGTCTTTCTCCTTATTTGGCTACTTCCTCCTCCTGAGGCTGACTACCAAGTAGGTCCAGCTATCAAAAGTACTGAAGTCCAGCAGTCAAAAGCCCCCTGGCTCACCTCATTAACATGCCAGTTAAAATTAAACACCTCATCTTAACACAGGGTTTCCCCTGAACCTTTATAAACTGCCATTCACCTCTGGACCACATCTGTCTCCTCTCTATCCAGAGGCAGTCCTTTGTCCCTCTGGGGCAAATACCCCTCCCCCTTCTCCCTTGTTCTCTTCCCCATCTCCCTTGTCCTCTGTCTCCAGTGTTGGTCTCTTATTCCCTGCCCTCTGTCCCTCTGGGGAAAATGAATCTCCTTTGTGCTGAGAACTTGGCCTTGGGGGTCTTAAGCAGATACTTTTCCTTTCAAGATCCATTTCCATAGACCTGGCATTCTCTCTAATAGTTGCTGTGGCTACCAGGCCAATGCAGTTTCTAGTGTAAGATGGAGATGGGGTGAATATGTTATACCTGGATGAAATAAGGTCATACTGCAACACTCACTCACACACACCTTTAGACTCATACATTCTTTCTTTACCCTCTTCCACAATGTCCCCAGGTTCTTAGATGATTCTGCGAGATCCCTTTGAGATATGACGTGGGTGCTGGGAACCAAACCCAGGTCCTCTACAGGAACAGTAAGTGCTCTTAACCACTGAGCCATCTCTCCAGCCCCTGCTTTGACCTTTTTAAACTGTTGTTTCTGGCTCTCTGCCTCTCCCCCACACCCAGATGCTACACCCCAAAGTTTGTAAAGGTTCAACCCCCCACTGGATGCTCTTTTGGCTAAGTTTTCTTTTGGGGGATTTGATCTCCAGGCATTTGGTTTCTGTCTTGTTCCAGCTCTCCAGTCCCCTTGCTTCCAGGCTCTGCAGATGTGACAAGGTATGCACTTTGACCCCAACCACTGCAAAAGTTAGAAAGCAGTGTAGCTGGGTGTGTGGTCCATGACTCAATCCCTGCATTCAGGAGTCAGAGCAGGAGGATTAGGAGTCAAGGCCGCCAGCCTCAGCTACATAATAAATTAAAAGGCAGCGTGGGTTACATGAGACCCTGTCTGAAAACCAGAAAGGCCCCCAAACAAATCAAAACAGCGAATTAAGTAATAAATACAAACGTCAAATCTTAGAACTGCCTAGCACCAACTCTCTCCCTGCCACTTTCTGAGCAAGCTTCTGAAGTCTGGTAGCCTGAATCAACCCGGTGCACCACCTCACGTCTGTCAGCATGTAGCATTCATTACCCTGGCCACTGCTGTCATCCAACCTGAAATTTCAGTCCTTATTACCACATAAAGAGCCTTTCTACCCAAAGGTACCGCTCCTTAACCATTTAAGGCACACCACCATAATGTAGGCTGATCCTCTTTGCCCTTCCTTCTGAAGGCCTTATTTAAAGAATTATCCCTTTCTCTTTAATGTGTCCAAGCGCAAAGAGTGAGTCATTTTTAGTGCAGAGCCGGGGCAAGGATGTAGCTCAGGGGTAGACAGGTACTGAACATGTGCAAAGCCAGAGGCTTACTGACCAGCACAAAATAACAAAGGTCAAAACCAGACACCTAAAGCTCCAAACTCATCAAGGCCCCGCCCCTCGGCCCAGGTCTTGGCCACGCCCCTTCT
>CABHPH010145449.1:5030-41319 GCA_902168325.1 Peromyscus nudipes | reverse complement strand
TCACTGCTGAAGACAACAATTACACAACTCAGTGAATGAGAGAACTTGAAATCTTGAGTAGATAGAGTTTTCACCTCTACATTCTTAAATTTTGGTATAGGAAGGTACTCTGCATGCTACCAAAGAAGAAAGGTCAAGCCAGCCACTCACCCTTAGATCTACAATTCTGTCCCACCTGCAAGATATGTTGCTAGTGCAATGGTGACACACATCTTAGGACTAAGCTAGCAATATCTGATTTACTTAAGGCTCATGTCCAAAGATAGGACTCATATTTATCACTTCTTGGGCGACCAAGAACCTGAGACTAGATAGCTCAGGGACCTAGGCCAAAACCAAATGCTACCGCTTTAAAAAAAAAAGGAATAAAGTTATTCCTAATGACATGTTTCTATACCCATATTTTAGTTTCTAGATTAACCATCAGCAGAGAAGCTTCCTCTTGCAGGATGCGGGAATAAAAATACTGATCCATATCCAGTTATCATGCAGATAGTGAAAGACATTACAACTCATAGCCTTAAAAGAGATATTTCTATCAAATAATTCCCCTCAGGACCCAGCATAAAAGGAAGCTGTCCTACTTAGGGTTACTGTTGCTGTGATCAAACACAATGACTGGAGAAACGTGGGGAGGAAAAGGTTTATTGGGTTTATGCTTCCTCATTACTCTTCATCAATAAAAGAACTCAGGACAGGGAATAAAACATGGTTAAAATCTTGGAGGCAGTAGCTGATGCAGAGGCCATGGAAAAATGCTGCTTACTGGCTTGCTTCCCCTAGCTTGCTCAGCCTGATTTCTTACAGCACTCAGGACCACCAGCCCAGGGGTGGCCCACCCACAACGGACTGAGTCCTCTCATATCAATCACTGAATAAGAAAACGCCCTACGGGACTTCATGCAATCTGATTTTACGGAAGCATTTTCTAATAGACTTCTCTTCCTGTCTGATGACTTTAGCTTGTGTCAAGGTGACCTAAAACTAGTCAGTACAGAGGTTGAATGTAAGGACTAGAGGGAGGAAGGAGCACAAGTAAATAAGGCTCTCCAACTCAGCAGGTCCAGATCAATTCATAAACAAATGCCCAGAATCTCAGGCAGCTTGCACAGAAGCACAGAACCTTTAGGGATAGGTACCAGATGGGGTTGTACAGCTGAAAGTGAACACATACCTCCATCCCTAACTCAGAAGCTACTGCCAATTGATAATCATTTGCAAATGAAAATTTAGTTTTCTCGTAGAGAGTCTCACTGAGGAAACACACTACTCTTAAAGGTAGGCTGCATGCCCAGCAGCAGATGGTCAACAGAAAAAAATAAATAAATAAAACCTCAATAGCATTTTTGAAGATTCTTTAACTCATAATGTCATGTAAGAGCTTTCTCCTTTTATATTTTAATTTCTATATTTCATGTTATTTCTATATTTTTAAATTTTTTTCTTTCTTTTTATCCTACAGGTCCTTTGCTTATATATACTAGCTTCTGGTTTAGTTTTTATGAGATTCCTGATTGTGCAAAACAGTGAGGCTCTGTGCCTGTATCTGTTTCTAGTTCCTTTCTTGGACTATTTTCCTTCTGTTTATTCTGTCCTATTCTTAAGTGTTAGTTTTTGTTTTAACTTTTTTATTTTTATCCCATGGAAACCTATTTGTTTTCTAATGATACAGAAACAGAGTGGATCTGGATGGAAGGAAGGAAATGGAGGTGGGAAGAAACTGGGAAGGGAAACAGTAATCAGGGCATATTATATATATATATATATATTCTCAATTAAAGGGGATAAAGAAAATAGAATGTTGAAAATAATAAATAATTGAATTTGGGGGAGAATTAAGTTTCTTCATTGTCTACTAAATTTTGGAGTTATAAAAAAAGATACATCTATATCACAGTTCCTGTATCTATGGCCTAGTGAACATTACAGAAAAAACAAAAAAAAAAAAAAACCAAAAAACAACAACAAAAAACAGACTAGATGGCAGAAAGAGAGACAAGCAATCTTCTGTGAACAAGTCTCTTAAAAATGGCTGCACGTCAAGGGCAGAGCAATGGCATTATCAGTGGATGTGGTAATATAGATGGGGAAATTGTCTGGGTCCCAACCCTAGACAAAGAACTTGTGTGCATATTAACCCTGCATTAATACCATCAGCAGGAGTGAATGAATATAAAGGAGATAGACCAGTTTATTTAGAGACAGTTTCAAAGCAGCACAGCATTCATGTAAAACTACAGGCTTTACTGGCAACTGCTAGTCAAATTTACAATGAGATTCTAGAGCAGAAATGACTAAAACAGAAAGCCTAGGGGGCCATTAGCTAAAACAAACTCGTGTGTGTGTGTGTGTGTGTGTGTGTGTGTGTGTGTGTACAGAAACTCTGTGTGTGTGAGAGAGACAGAGAGAGAGAGAGACAGCGAGACAGAGACAGAGAAGAGAGACAGGGACAGAGACAGAGAGAGAGAAACAGAGAGAGAGGTTTTAGTTAAGGACTGTTTATTACTGTTGACTATTAGATGTCAAACATGTATTGGACAATAGGGCAAACAACATGTGACAACATTTCAGGAATCTGCATGTCTCTTCTCCCTATGCTAGGATAAAATGTAAAAAAGATTCAATCCCATTTAAAAATGTTCAAGTGTTAATTCTTTCTAACAAGCATCTAAAAAATACTGAGTGGGAGAAATTGTCTTCCCTAGGGAAGAGCACACTAATAAATTATCCAATACCAAATGTTCATCTGTACAAATATATACATAGAGGTAATATTATACAGACTGATCTATATTTATATATTTAGGAATATACATATAAACAAGTAACAGAAACTGATGAAAAAAAAAAGAAGCCATGCATTCAAAAGAGAGAAATGGGGGTATATGGAAACATTTGGTTCGGGGAAAGGAGAGGAGAAAATGATTTCATGATTTAAGTATATTATTATCTCAAAAATTAATAATTGCAAAAGTTCCTGATCTCTCTAATCACCCAGACTCATGTAGATACTTTATTTCATTTCCTTATATTCAGTTCCCAGGACAGTCTTTGCTTTTTCAAGTCAAATTATATTTCACTATAGCAGCAGATCTTGTCATCATTCATGATGTACAGTTTTGCAATTATACAAAATCCAAGAGTCATGAACTGATGGTGGCTGCATATAGATTTCCAGGGAACACTGAGAGGCATTCTGTGTGGCGAAGAGTGACTGCTTGTAAGCAGCCCTAGTATTCAAACACTGGGATGAAGCTCGTGATACAGAGAAGATCACAGAAATCTGAAGGCATTAGGAACATGCAGTGGCTACCCAAGGAAAATGTAAGCAGTTGAGAGGCAACCTGACAGAGTGAAAACATAGGTTGCACCCATGCTAATAATGATGTGTCTACTAAATTCACTGGAGCCCTCATAGAGCCAGTTTGCTCTGTCTGTTGGACAGAGACTTAGGTTTTAATGTCTACAGGTTTAGTTCCTTGCTTTGAGACAATTTCTTATGACTTTTGTCATTCATTCCCTGAAGAAGGTATCCTTACCCTATGCCTATCTTACCTTTGTGTCTTGATCTTTGCAAGTTTCTCTCTGATAGGTCAAAGTTTTCTTTCTTCTGATACTGTTTTGCTTTATCTTTAATTCTTGAGATTTATTTTTTTTGAGTAGAGGTATCTGGGTTGTGGCAGTATTTTGGTAGCTCTTAACAAAGTAGATCTTCTGGTAGCAGGTAGAATTAAGTTTTTATTAGATAAAAATCAATAAGTATTGAATGTCTAGTATTTTATCAGATATAGATAATCCTTTGTATGAATGCAAGATGACATGAATTTGGTAGCATTAAGAATGATTTAGGACTATCAATTTTTCTTACTTTCCTAAAGGGTGGTAACATAGGGTGGTACATATCATTCATCTTACTTCTTTTTTTTTTTCTGGAGCTGTGGACCGAACCCAGGGCCTTGCGCTTGCTAGGCAAGCGCTCTACCACTGAGCTAAATCCTCAACCCCTCATCTTACTTCTTTATAATTGGCTCCCCACTTCTTTACTTACTTTAAGTTAGATAATTTATTTTTATTTTTCTAAGTGTGTGTGGGGGGTGGGGGTGGGGGTGGAGGGATGCTCTTACGTGCAATTGAGTACCAGTGCCTGTGAAGGACAGAATTATGGAATTCCCTGGAGCTGTAGCTCAAGGCTGGAATGTGTTGCCTGACAGAGCTGCTAGAAGTGGAACTCCAGTCCTTTACAACAACAAGAAGGAATCTTACCTGCTGAGTCACCATTCTAGCTTCGTTTTCTCAGTTTTAAGTTCCTTAGTATATTAATCTATGAATCAATGTATGAGAATTACTGACTTTAGGAAGAATCGATAAGTACAACATATTTGAGTTTGACATATGGCATATATTGCTACTGCAGAAATGATAATAATAGCACATTGTGATAAAGAACCTAACAAGAGGGAAACAAAATACCAAAACAATGGATACTGTTGGAAATAATGTCCTTTATTAGGCTTATCAATACTGACCAAAGCATTTTTCCAGGAAACTCATTTATTTGGCAATTAAAAATTCTATTCCTGAGTGCCTGCAATACTTTGCAAAAATGAAGCAATTTAAATGTGCATGTGAGACTTGTCAGTTTCCATAATGTATATTAAGTCAGCGGTATTTTTGTTGACAGTAGGAAATTAATCATTAATGTTGCAATGCTTTGAAAATGCAATGGGTCTCTGTTGCACTTAAACTTTATTAAAGTGGCAGTGGACATATATTAAACAGTGGAAATATTGGCATTTTTCTAAAGCCAGCCCACAATGGACACATTTTCTTGTTATAAAAATTATTGAAGTCACTGAAATGATAAATATTACACTAAAATTGCACCAAAGATACAACTTCTACTACAAACAAAATTACAGGAACAAAATAAACTTGAGATTTTATCTAAAAAAAATGACTAAAGACATAATATTATTTAATAAAGCATTACAAATCTAACACAGATGACAGCAACTTTATTACAGTTTATAGAAAATTAAGGTATTTTGAGATTAAAACCTAAATTTATAAAAGATTTACTGAGTGAGAAATATACACGTCCATTTTTTAGTGAGCGCCACTTGTTTGCCTGGCTCTCCCTTTCCATTCCATAGCAGTCTGCTGTTCAGGAAACATGAAGTTTTAAGCTAATTTTCCTTTTCCTGCATCAAAAAGAAATGTTCTTTGTAGCTCTGTATGAATATACGTGGAAAAAGATTTTGCTAAAGTGGCTACACCTGCCTTTATTATTCACATGCCATTATTTCACAAGCAATGGACTGGTGTCATTCAAAGAAGTTCGAACCTGTCAACAAAAGAATGGACTCATTTCCGCTGTGCTTGTCCCTTTTCCTTAGAGATGGTGACTGTGTCCATGTATTAATTGCATTGATTTCTTCCTTTACTTTTCAATTGTGGATTTTTTGAGTGGCCACTTTTAACAGAGTCCCTCTCCTTTGTTTTCAGTCACAGAAAAAGAATAGATATTATACTTTTTCTAAATACAAAATTGCTTTCTCAGGGATTTGGAAAATAAAATATGAATTTGTTATTTTGAAAAGCATCTGTTCTTTCACCTAATTTCAGGGCATTACTCATTGAGTAGCTATTTTAAAAATCTGTGACTATTTTGTGGCATTTCCTTTAAAGTGGATTTTGAATCACCAGTAACACTTCAGAATAATCATCAAAAGTTTTCATATAAATAATTGTAGGGTAGAGAAAAGTATATTTAGGAAGTGCAGATTTTAATCATTCTAAGGTAAGAACATCTTTTAGTTGACTTTATGAACTCATTCAAACTAGGAAATCTCTAGAGCATCAGGATACTGAACAATGGAAATGTAACATTCAATACAGTATCTGAACATTTTCCTAGTTTTTTGGTCAAACAGCTTAAAATCCAAAATCCATTATGAACATCAAATATTTAAATAAAATTATACACTTATGCATTTAGAAATTTCCCATCAATTATAGAGTGCTATGTCTTTAGGGCTTTATTTGATGTCTATGATTCTTTGGTTCATTTTCTTCAGGAAGGGATGCTTGTGGCCCAGACAACCTGGCCTCAAACTCTCATGAAGCTAAGGGTATCCTTCAACTCCTGATTCTCCTATTCTTACTTTCTGAGTATTGGCTTTACAGTCTTCACATGTGTGGTCGGCATCACAAATCTGGTTGTCATCTATTTGGAATTCTAGTTACTAAACAAAAAGTACGCCTAAAGAAATATTTGAATTATTGGACTTTGTGTTTCTAAACCAGATTTGCTTAATGACTGAATGTACAAGATTGTGTACAAAGACCACCTGCTACATACACAGTACAACAAGGAAAACAAAAGTCAAGTTCCAAACTCCTTCACCCAGATCATACAAACGCTATTTTTAAACTATGAAGCCAAATCTGTCCCCTGGAGTATGTCAGTTTCCCAGGAATTCTAAACCTGCCATCACCACCAGCGTTAACAATTCCCTCCAAACACGTAGAAGCTACTAAGATATTAATTTGTGTATTTTTAGATATAAATATTTATTTTTAGCATAATTATTTGTTGATTCTTTAGAAATTTCACATCACGTACCTCACATTGCTCACCTCCCAGTCCTTCCATATCCACCAGTCACACTGCAGCATTCCCCTGCCCCCAAATTAATTAAACGCAATCAAACAAAAAACTCCTCCATCTTTCTAACACCTCTTCATTCATCCTATTGGCATTGGGAGCTGTGGTGTGTCACGTTGTATATTCTATTACCCTGTCAGCCCCACCCACAAAATGTTCATTGCCATGAGCCATTGGTCTGAATCAAGGCCTCTGGCACACCATCAACCCTGGACCCTCAACCAAAACTCCTCTCAGATATCCTGCTGTTGCCCCGAGTCACGAAGATCCAGCAGGTCATAGATGGGGTAGATGTCAAGGTGGTGATACTTTGTTTCTGCTCTGACGAATAAAGCTTACCTGGAGATCAGAGTGCAGATCTAACCACTAGTTAACCATAAAGGCCAGGCAGTGGTGACATACACCTTTAATCCCAGATTTGGGAGGAAGAAGCAGGAAGATCAGGAATTCAAGGCTACCCTGGGGGCACGAGATGGATCCAGTCTAAAAGAGAAACAAAGCCAGGTGGTGGAAGCTCATGCCTTTAATCTCAGCACTCAGTAGGCAGAGACAGTAACCTAAGGTGGGTGGAGACAGGAGCTTGACCCAACTTTGGTCTGAGAAGTCATGGAGCTAAGAGGTAACTTCGGGTGGCACCTTTAATTCTCTGATCTTTCAGCATTTACCCCAATATCTGACTCTGGGTTTTTATTATTAAGACCAATTAGAATTCGTGCTACATGTTAGGGTGGATCACCCAAGGCCCAGGATATGGGTCTGGGTGGTGGTTGAGCTAGTCAAACTGTGACACTGGACCTGCCCCCTCAGTTGAGGGGCAGAGCCAGCTCTTCTAGGCCTGTGATATAGGGGACCACTCTCCCATACCTGTGGTGAGTAGTGGGAGCCATTTCTTCTGTGGGCAGGAGGGGCATCTCTCTCATGGTGGCAGAAGAAGCTCTCCTGCTACAGTATCCAGTAAGCGGCAGGGCCTGCTATCCCAGGGCCAGTGAGGGGCAGGGCCAGTTCAGCAGGTCCTCAGATTTCGACATGCAGGCTTCCTATTACCCCATGTGGTAAAAGGGGCCATGGACATCATCACAGATTCCAAATGCAGCAGAAACAGGGAACCAGACATGCCCTCAGCCGCAGCTCAGGCACAGATGTATGTTACCATGGCCCCAGTTAACCATAAACAAAGAAAGTACAGAAGATTCTAAGAACTAGAGATCTAGGAAGTTTGCTGTGAGACTATATCTCCTATAAATGACAAGAAAACTACACTATATACAAGATACTTCAACAAGATGGCCACCTAAAAAATACTAGAACAATAACAACAGTAAATAGATAGGTATAGTTGGAATTTTCTTTGATCACCAACCAGTTTCCAAATAAAGACACAGAGACTTATTAATTGTGAATGCTCATCCTTAGCTTAGGCTTGTCCCACTAGCTTTTTAAAACCTAATTTAACCTGGTTTTGTTCATCTACCTTTTGCCTCAGGGCTTCTTACCTTTCTTTCATTCTGTATGTCCTTCTTTCCTGCTTATGCTGTGCCTAGCTGGCTTGCCCCTAGTATTTCCCTGGTGTCTCTTTTCTTTCTTCTCTGGAGTCTAAATTTCTCCTCTTACTATCTCCCTGCCCTGAAGTCCTGCCTATACCGTCTCCCTAGCTATTGGCCATTCAGCTTTTTATGATTTCAATCAGCTGCTTTATACAGGCAAGGTAAAACAGCAACACATCTTTACATAATTGAACAAATCAGCACGTCTTTATATAGATAAACAATCATTGCAGAACATAAACAAATGCAACACATCTTTGCTTAGTTAAATATTTCACAAAACATAGGTAATGCCGAAGTAGAAAATCTTACTAGGTCCCATGCCTAGACAAATAACTATTGGAAACTAATGACTACTTCAGTGGGAGAATTCACCTTTCCAAGGAATTATCTCTAAATTGGTTATCCAGTAGAAAATGGTTAGCCTTCAAATCACATACATACAGGTACTAAATGGACTCAGCAAGTTGTATTTATATACTTACGTGCACATGAAATATGTGTGTGTTTTAACAATTTTAATACAAGAAAAAAGACAAATTTGAAAGTTACTGGGGAGATGAGAAAAATTGGAGATAGAAAACATGGAAGGGGCTGGAAGGAGGAAAGAAGATAAATGATATAATTGTATTTTAATTTTAAAAAATAATAGGAGTAAATGTGTTCTTGACTATAATGTGCTGAGGCAAGTCAGCAGTCTGGAAACCCATGGAGTTTGTGTATGCATGTGTGTGTTGAATCATAATTTTTATGTTAGAAACCTCAAGTTCTTAATATTTTCAACTGAATGAATGAAGCTCATTTACATTATAGAGACCAATTTATCTTAAAGTGAACAGGAATTAACATCCCTTTCAAATACCTTCACAACAACATCTACTTCAGTTTTTGACTGAAACTAGGCAACAAATGGGGCATATACAAATTACCACACCACTTAATTGCATTTGGATGAGTAGGTGCTATAAGTAGGGATGTATATGTGTGTACACACATGCTCATGGTAGTCAGCTATATCAATGTATGTCTCTCTCAGTGGCTCTCCTCCTTATTAACTGAGGCAGGGTCTGACTCTGGACCCAGAGCTCCACATTTTAGCTCCTCTAAGATTTTTTTTAGAAAATACCTGTATTGCTCACAGGTCTTCTTAACAGATGTCCTTCACACCTGCTTCTTTTTTTTTTTTTCATGTGTGTTTGAAGGATCTGAACTCTGGTTCTCACTCTCAGGCAGAAAAGGGTTTTATCTACTGAGTCATCGTTGCTGCTCCCAGTCAGATTTGTTAAATTATTTTATTAAAATCAACAATAAACTAATATAGCTCGATTAAAAAATTCTTACCAGTACATCTTTAATAGGAAAGGAAAGTAGTTGTCATTTCACATAATGAATATTAATGCAGTTTTAAAGACTGAAAAGAGACTTTATAAGTATAACTTCTGATTATCCTGATTATTACTAAGAGACACAATGTCAGAGAAAACTCTGTGATCCTCTGGCTCTTATAATCTTTCTACCCACTCTCCCACAAAATTCTCTGAACATTAAAATAAAACAAATTCTCTGAACAGAATTAGGTGAAGGAATTGTTTTGTGGATGTATCCATTGGGACTGTGTTCCAAAACTCTGCATTTTGATTGGTTGTGGTTTTCTGTAGCTGCCTTTGTTTCTGGCAAAGGGAAATTTCCTTGATAGGAAATGAAGAATAAATACTTACTGTACATTTATTCTATGAGTATAAATACAAATGTTCAAATAGACAAAGAAGACACTTAAGGACATAAAAATGTCGATGATGAAAAGCTCACTAGGCATCCACCTTGCTCTAACTGAGGGAAGACCACAGCAATGTATTCTCTAGTTAAATAGCCAACCCTGGAAATATACATACAAGTAATGCTTTATACACTGAAAGGGTATATTTAGAAATATTGTATATATAATATGTGTATTAATAAATAGTGAAAAAGGATACTAGGCATTTTTCAACATGAATTTTTTTATGGCTATGGAAGGTTTTTTTTTAACATACTTTTACATACATTTATATGTCTGAGGTTAAATATATATTGTTTCTCATTTCCTATGTGGTATACAATCTTTTTTTAATTTTTAATATATTTTCTTTAATCTTTCATACTTATCACTTGTTTTTCCATTATATTCCTAAAAACATATCATAGTATGTAGCTAGAGTTTTCCTGCCTGGCCCAAGGTCAGGACAAATCTCTCTCACCTGCCAGTCCCGAAGCTGCTCAGACCCAACCAAGTAAACACACTGAGACTTATATTACTTATAAACTGTATGGCCATGGCAGGCTTCTTGCTAACTGCTCTTATATCTTAAATCAACCCATTTCTATTAATCTATAAGTTGCCACTTGGCTCATGGCTTACCGGTATCTTAACATCTTCTCATGGAGGCAGCTGGCAGTGTCTCTCTGCCTCAGCCTTCCTGTTCTCAGAATTCTCTTCTCTGCTTGTCCCGCCTATACTTCCTGCCTGGCTACTGGCCAATCAGCATTTTATTTATACAGAGCGACACCCACAGCAATAATCCATAGAAGCAGATAATATTATTAATCAAAACTAACAATTGATGATTACAATGTAGCTAATTCTTCCAACCTACAAAGCAATAGCAATTATTTTTTTTACTCCTAAAGTCTACCTTGGAATACATGACTACTTCAAATGCAAGGTCAACATAGCCCTAGTCCTAATATTAATCTAAAAATGGGTTGATATTTAATTAAAAAATCACTCTGGGGGAAATATAACAGAGTTAACATTAAAAACAGAAAGGAGCATGCACAGAAAGATCTCTTTTATAATTCTATAATACATTTGATTAAACAATTAATAGATACCCATACTGTATGATAATAGTTAACCTCTTCTTTTACTTCACTCCTATTTCATTAGTTACATTCCTACATTCAGGGTTTAGGAAGCGAACCCAATGGTTATAAGGTGTAGTTAAAGATAACCCTTCCATTTAGCTTTCATACACAAGTGGCTGACAACTGTGAGTCAGGAAAGGAAAAAAAGTAATTTAGACATGCTAAGCAATTTGGATTCTCAGTATCATGCAGTCCATGTGAGAGTAAGCCCTGGTATAAAAGCATCTGATTGCATATCATTGGCAGTCGTTTTTACAATTGTCATGACTCAGTGTTTTCTAGTAAATGCAGAAATAGCTCTGAGGTTAATCTTCCATATCAAAATAAAATGAGCAGCCACCTGCTCTAATGGCTTCTCACTGCTCTGAATGGGTTGACAGGCCAGAAGAGCAGCTGGAGAAGGAAATGCCTCCCACTGCCAGTGGTGTGTTTACCTAACACTACTTCAACTGATTTTACTTCAGCTTTCCAATGACATTTATCACTGTCTTCTCACTACAAATGCTATGTATATTGATAAATGTTTTTAAAAATGTTGCCATTTTCAGCAGCTGGAATTTAGTTACCAATTAATATTCTAATAACTTTTTTACTGTTTATTTTACCATTTAATAACTAAAATGTTATATTAATATTTTTCTGCATCATTTGTCATTGATATTTTGACTATCTTACAATTTTGAAATATCTTACAAATATACATTAAGATGTCAAATTTCTGCTATTCTTATGTGATGATCCATTACTGCCTACCCTAATATTGGATAGTGTAGGTGGTATTAAATGATCACACACATACATATATGTTCTTTTAATAACATTGGAATTAAATGGTAATCATAGTTTTGCATAATGAAGTTTTTAAAACTCCTTGTGAATTACTTGACAAGGAAACCACAGATGCAATATGACTTCTTCTTATTGATTTTCGTTACTCAATAATGGATGGTAAGACCCTATTGCTGAAGACGCTGTGTATTTCATTTGTAGAACATAGGAAAACAAGAGGTAAAGGACCGGGCAACCCTCTCTTGGTTAGACAGTTTTTGTTGTGCTGGCAGATGTTACGAATGCTGCTGGAGAAGAAAAGACAAAACTGTCTTTCCCAGCACCATACTCTGCATGCTGTAATATCTACATGTCAGAAAAAAATATGGCAGCTTGTATTGTACCAGACTGTTTATGGGGTTCACCAACAACTCTCTTTCTTTGGATTTGAAGTCTATGCAAAAGTAGGATATCCATGGTTAATATTTTAAATATAACCCAAACTTATGGCTAGGGAAGTCACAGGTCTATAGTTTTGTACTTCTCTCAACCTCTCACATAGAAACTTCTTTTTGTAGTGGCCAGTGGCAAATGCAGGAACCCATATTCAAGAGAACAGTTGTGAGAATAAGTTACTGTGAATGCCGTGTGTGTGTGTGTGTGTGTGTGTGTGTGTGTGTGTGTGTGTGTACCATTCCCCAAGGGCTCAAAGCCCATTGTGGGATTTAGGAACAGAGAACGTAAGGGTTGGATAAGTTGAGGAGTTCTGTACAGTACCATCCTCTGAATATAGCCTGGCTGTTTCATACATTCATAGCAGCTGTGGTTACTAGATTAAGATGACCACAATATCAGGCCAAATAAAATTCCAGCAAAAAGGACACAGGAGCTCTCGGGGACCCACATTTACACAAGGAGTCATTTTACATTGGGAGGGGTGATAGTGCCAATTGTATTCCCGATGGTCCAGTAGATAACCCCACAGCCTTTCACACAGGAGGACTACACTTTGGATATGGTGAGTTACTAAGAAAAAAGAAGAGATACAATTGCAAGTAATGTGTGCTGGGAGTATCCAGGTGAACTTGGAAAAAGAGAGTTGGAAGTATGATGCAGATACATTATATATATATATATATATATGTGTGTGTGTGTGTGTGTGTGTGTGTGTGTGTGTATAAGGCATATATATGAGATATAGGAAGAGATATCAATTATATATATATATATAGATAGATAATAAATAAAAAAACTATAGCTCTAATGAACTTTATCAGCTTGCATTCCAGAAATAATTTTGAATCAACTTCCACTCCATCATTGGAGACAGAAACCTCTACTAATATATATATATATATATAATAGTTTATGCTTAATTAGCTGCTAATTCTACTTTTCTACCTTAGTGGAAAATTAATATCCTTTATTATTATTAGCCTGTCTTGGGTAAAGGAATAAAAAACAGTGTTAAGGTTGGAAACAATAACCCATGTATCATGAATGTATTATACATAAGCTCTCTATTGTAATAAATTTTTGCTCATGCAACTGTAATACATGACTTGAAATTATTTTAACTTGTAAGGTTAAACCACCATCCCTCCCCTGTTTCTTTTTTATAGATAACACCAAAACTGATATTTATTAGCATGGTGTATTTTATGTTAAAATTTTCAATATAAACGCATTTGAGGCTTTAAAATATGATATTAGCACATATATGATTTTTATTCAATTAATTTCACTTAGTAAATCATGTTGTAATTTTACTTAATTTATTGGTTTGATATTACTGTATACCTACTTTCACAATTTCTGTCTGCCTTTCCCTTTCTCCCTAGTTTAGTATTATCTTTTATAATTTTCTGCCTTTAGAACATTTATGCTCCTTTTTCTTCATTATGCCTTTATTTTTTTTTCTTATTTTGGTATTGTTTTTCAAGACAGAGCTTCATTGTGTGTCCTTTGCTGTTCTGGAACATGCTCTGTAGACCAAGCAGGTCTCGAACTTAGAGAGATCTGCCTGCTTCTGTCTCCCCAGTGCTAGGATTAAAGGTGTGTGCTATGACACCAATTTTATACATTGTTGTACATTGATGTGGCTGATAGCTTCAAATTCCTGTTCACTTTCTTGTGATGTTATTTCCTTTCTTATTTTACTCTGAGTCAATAAGTGCTCTTTATTCACTTCTTTATCAGTTTTATTAAATAGGAAAAAGCATTTGCCTTAATTTTATTCATAAATTAAAGGATAGGCATTTAATTTATCTTTGCTAATAGTCACAATGAGCCTAAGTAATATTTGAGTACTTTTTTAAATTTTTAAGTCATGCAAAATTTAGTGAAGGGACAATATTTGGTACTGGCATGTCTGGGTATATATCTGGACTTTATCACAAGATGAACTTTTTGCATCAATCCCTGCAAGCAGGCATTTGTCCTGATAGGCTGACCTAAATCCCTTACCAAATTCTATCAGCTTTAGAGATAGACTTAACTGGATTTTTTTGTTAACATTTTATTTATGTATTTATGTATTTATTTATTTAAACTTAAGGATTTTTATTAAGAAATTGTTTATTCATCTTACATACCAATCACAAATTCCCCCTCCTCCCCCTTCCTATCCCCCTAGCCTTCCCCCCAACCCACCCCCCATTCCCTCCCCAAAAAGTCAAAATCTCCTATGGGGGAGTCAGCAGAGCCCTGTACACTCAGTTGAGGCAGGTCTGATCTCTTCCCCCTGCATCAAGGCTGTGCAAGGCATCCCACCACAGGTAATGGGCTCCAAAAAGCCAGCTCATGCAACAGGGACAAATCCTTATCCCACTGCCAGGGGGACTCCCAAGCAGATCAAGCCACAAAATGGTCTCATCCATTTAGAGTGCCCAATTCAGTCCCATGCAGGCCCAGTAACTGTTGGTCCAAAGTTCTTGAGTTCCCACTAACCAGATCGGCTGCCTGAGTAGTTTTCCCCATCAAAATTCTGATGTCCCTTGTTCATAGAATCCCTCCTCCCTCTCTTCTACTGGAATCTTGGAGTTCAGCCTGGATGAGATAATCATGAGTAAACTGGGGGTGAGGGGGCAATAGAGGGTAGGGGATGGGGGATGAGAACATAAGGGAATGGGATGGTTGAGCTGGAACAGGGACGGCATAGGAGAACAATGAAAGAGAATACCTTGACAGAGGGAGACATGGGAATAGGGAGAAACTTGATGCTAGGGAAATTCCCACGAATCCACAAGGATGACCCCAGATTAGACTACTTGCAATGATGGAGAGGGTGCCTGAGCTGGCTTACTCTGGTGATCAGATTGATGAGTGCCTTGGCGGTCCTCATAGAGCCTTCATCCAGTGGATGATGGAGGCAGGTGCTGAGATCCACAGTCAAGCACCAGGCCAAGCTCCAGGAGTCCAGTTGTTAACATTTTATAATTATATATATATGATATATGATATATATATATTCTGACATTATTATTACTGAATATGAATATGTTAATTATCCAAAGCTCAGCAATAGACCATTCAGCTTCAGTGTGTAGTAAGGCATGAAGAGATTCCTATTTATTTAGCATCGAGCTTTGCCTTATTTTGCTGCAATTATGGGGAATTTCTGCTTTCATCAGTGAAATGTTATTCCAGAAATATTTTTGTCAAAGAGATAATTAAGAGTTTTAGAGAAAAAAACTGATATGAGGAAAAGAGCGTGCAAGTGTGTATGTCAATTTTAGAAAAGTTAACTAAAATTATCACATAATGCATGCAGAAACCCATCTTGGTAATTCTCAACACCAGAGCATAATGCTACAAAAAAACCATAGCCTACATAAAGTTGTTACACATATGCATATCTATTTGCATGTTGATAGCTCTTGAAGATATATACGCATATCTTAGGTTGCAGATATATTATTGAATTAAATAAAATACAATCTTGTCCTACATATTAGATACTTAAAAGTTAAATTCCATATAATAGAATCCATCATAGAGAACACCCATGTTGAATGTATGACAAACTTGATTCAAAAAAGGGAGACAGAAATTCACATGTCTCAAGGTGTACTATGCATTCTGACATTGTTGTCCGAGAGGATAAGTGCAGTCTTCCCGAACTCCAAACACTAATAATGGAAAGGCCATTCAAAGGAGTATGATTAAGTATTGGTACAAAATAAGAATATATGTGATGAAAAAATGGTATACGTTTGTGTCTAAAAGATAGTTTCTGTTTTAGGTCAATGGGAGAGTAGCATTTTACACTTTAAAAGAAGGTAGAACAACATTATGATGTGGGTTAGATACCATGCCAATAAATGCAAGCCTGATGCTCCAAAACATAGGGAACGCTTTATTAGCATAACTCCGTATTGTGACCTTAATAAGTTCTAGTTGATTAATAAAAGTTTAATTTCAGACAAAAAAACTAAGTAGCCAGTGAGAATATTTAGAAAGCTATATTATTACTGCATATTTAAAAGTAATCAATGGTTGTCAAATATAACATGAGATTTTCATATAAATAAACATGCCAACATATGCACACACACAGCTCTCAACTTTTAATAGTAAATGTAAGTTGTGTTTTAAAGATGGTGTTAGCCGTACTTGTTACATAGAAAGTGTACCATGAATTTTGAATTTTTATCCTTACTGGGATTATTGATACTCAGTATTTTCCCTAACATTCTGTATACTATAGCAAGCCAATCTCATAGTCAGCCATGAAGTCACAAGTATATCTGCTAACAGTAGTTAACTATGTCCACAGACTGTTATTTTCTGTAGAATAAATATATGAATTAAGATTTGAATTTTGATATTTTGAGTTTATACTAAATAGTAATGAACATCAATAGAAACATATTGATTTGAGAAAAATGTAAATACACATATACATAAGCATCCATACAGGTTTTTATATACATATATGTAGATAACATAAACCTAAGTATGAATTTTGCGAAAATGTGTTAGGTAATCCATTTAGGCAATGTTTTTTCATAATTTATTGGATTGCAAATGGTCTCATAAGGAATAATCATTATATTACTTATTTTCTTTGTTTGGGTTTCTTTAGTACAATAATATAGCACTATCATAAGCACCTTAGCAACATATGGTTTATTTCACAAACATTTTCACATCATAGTCCATCACTGGAGGAAGTTAGGACAGGAACTCAATCAGTACAGGAACCTGGAGGTAGAAACAGATGTAGAGACTATAGAGGACATCCACTTACTGACTTACTCCCGATGGATTGCTCAGCTTGCTTTCTATTTTTCTTTCTTTAAAAATTTTTTGTTTTTATTTCTCAGATTGTAATTTAATTATAACATTTCTCCCTTCCCTTTCTTCCCTTCAAACATTTCCCATATACCACTCCCTGCTATCCTCCAAATTCATGGCTTCTTTTCCATTAATTGTTGTTGAGTTATATATAAGAATATACAAAGTTATTTGTATGTATGTTTTCAGTAATGAGCATTGGACAGTGAATTGGGGTACTCTTCTCTGGAGAGGACTATATCTCCCACACCCTGATCTACTCAATTGCTTACAGGTTTTTTGTTTTTGTTTTTGTTTTGTTTTGTTTTGTTTTGTTTTTGTGCATGTACGTTTGAGGCCTCATGAGCTTTCACCAGTTCAGGTTGGCACATTCATTTGTGTCATGTCATCTTGTTAGGCTCATGTTTGGGTGGTTATCTTGCTGGGATTTTACAGGCATAGCTTTTGATGTTAACAGGAGACATAATCCCTGAGTTTACACTCTGATCTTCTGGTCTACAGTCTCTCTACACCCTTTTCCACAATATTCCTTGAGCCTTAAGTACAGGTATGTTTTGTAGATATATCCATTTAAACTGGGCTCCAAAACATACATTTTGATTGGTTGTGATTTTCTGCATTTTTCTCTATCTGTTGAAATGAGAAGTTTTCTTGATAAGGAGTGAAGACTACATTTATTTATGAAGTTCATGATTGCTTACTCAAGCAAGATCTAGCGAAGGTCTGGCACCACTCAAAATAAGCTGGACACTTTTATAGTCATCAAAATCCACCTACTATGAGTGGCACTGAAAACTACTTTATTGTAATTAACTTTTGTGTTCCTTACCAGATTTATTAGGATGGGTAATTGTAATGGATTCTGATTTAAAACACATTTGCTGATTGTGTTTATCCTCTACTGCTGTTTTCTTTATGTTTAATAGTGTAAAACCATATAAATGGTTATATGAAGAATTTCAAATCATATTTTATTCATTTATAAAGCTTTGTAAACCATCTACATGGAAAATTATGTTATATTTTAAAATCATTTATCACCTTTAAATGATTACATAATTATATTTTAGCAAATATTCAATAATTCTAAAGCTCTGCTTGTGTTGTTGAGAAGTATCATCATATAATCTTAGCAATCTTGACATAAGTAGAGAACATTGCTTACCACTGTTTCATTGCTTTAAATATTCTACATAGAGGTCTGCTATAAGAAGAGACTGAAGATAGCAAGTGGAGATGTTGGAACAAATACATACTTTAATTATTCCACATTTAGCAAACTCTGCTAACAAAATAAGCTATGATGATTATGGAAACCCTTCTCAAACATCTGCCCTCTTCTATTTTTTCTTAATGGTTTAAGGCCTGCACAAGGAAAAGAAAGAACAGGTGACACAATAAGATAAAAACATCTAGCAGTATAGTATATTGCTAGACTCCATAAGAAGTGGGTGATGGAAATTACCTGTTTATAACTTCCTTTTTTCACATTAAAAGAAACAACTCTGGATTGAGACTAAAACTGATAACTTAAAAACTTTCCAGAAAAATGGATGTTATGAGGATTTTATGGCTAAAGGTGTGACATAAATCTTATAGAGTCCACGCTGATCAGAAATACTGGAGGTAGGTTTGTTAGGACTCATCATAAAATAAAGCAGATGAGAACAAAGCAGTTTGAAATGAGTTTGGAATAAAAAAGTAGCACAACACCAACTGAAATAAGCATTTAAATATACTAGGAAACTTTGAAAGAATAGGTCGTATATTTCACAATGTACTTGAGTCTGGTAAGCCAGCTAATTATAACTTTATTGTTTACTGTGATATTATTCATGTGGCATATAACCATTACAAATGAATGGTAATCTCTACAGAAAAAGAGAAGATAAACTGAAAACAGCATCACAATGAGTTACCTGTATTTGCTGCAGGATGGATGATTAGTAATAAAGTTGTAAAACAAGACTCAAAAATTTTAGGCTCTTACATGATTTAAATGTCCAGTGGAATATTTAGCATTTATCATGCAATAAATATGATAAAATAATTCCTAGACTCTCATGGTCATCCCATATGCTATTTTAGTAAATTTCATGATAATCTTTTGACTATCTTAATTAAAAGAACAAACAACAAAAACACTTCATCTCAAACAGTCATATTTCATTATATTTATTCTTCAGGCTTCATCAATGCTGTCAGTTTTATAAAAAAAAAAATGCTCCAAGCTCTCAATTCCCTCTTTTCTGAGCCATTTTAATAGGTACCAATTTGGCTTGTCTTCTGTACATTGCAGATTGCAGACAATGTGATCTTTAAATGAGTAAGTACAAAACATAGATCAGCTTAAAAGACCACATTAGCCCAAGAGTGACATATTCATGTTTACAAGGTTGAGCAGACATGAAATAAGATATCATCTGATTCTCTATCCTCTGTCTTTGAGCTATACCTCTGTATCCTCCATCCAAGCTTGCTTTATTGGAATATTTAAATACATTATGTTTTACCACTTCAGAGTGTTAATACAGGATTCTATCTCTGGGCGAAATGATCTTCCAGAGACTGGCATAGTTAACAGCTGTTTAGCAGAGTCATATTGAAAAGTTATTCATCAGAAAATTTCTAGGACCAATTGCCCTATAGGATGTTCAAGTCACATTATTTTACGTACTTACCAATATTCACTCTGTATCAACATCAATAATGACCTGACATGATTCCCTTGCCTACCCACTCTCAATACAACATACACAAATTATTGGTCACTTCAGCTGTTATCACATTCAGGCAGAACTGTTTTTTCCTAAATGCATCATTTTGGGCAATGTTGATTTCACAAATAAGAAAAACAATCTTCATTATAGTTATATGAAGAAGTTACAAGAAAATTAAAATTGCAGACATTTTTGTGACTTTCTTTGGTTGTTAGATATAATATTTTGATGTCATGGATCTAATACTTATTACTAACCCCTGCAATCTAAACATTTGTTTTCAATCTTCTAGACAATGATTCCTTTCAAGCTAAAATGAAACCACAGAGCTCATTTTATTTATTTATTTTTTAATAGAATCTGTTTCCTTCTACTGGGTTGCCTTGTCCAGCTGTGACATGAGGGTTTGTGCCTATTGTAACTTGTTGTGTCGTATTGTAACTTGTTAGGCAGTGTTCCATTGACATCTCTGGGAGGTCTGCTCTTTTCTGCAGGGAAATGGAGGAGCAACAGATCTGGGGAAGGCGGGGCGGAGTTAATAAGAGGAGTCAAGGGAGAGGATACGGAGGCTGGGTTGTAATATATGAGAGAAGAATAAATAAATCAAAAATTGTTTTAGAAACTGAGACTTGTGCCTACTTCTGCTCTTATAACGCATTAGTGCTGATCATCAAACTACACAATCCGAAAATTTGTTAGTGAATTTCTAGATACGGTTTTCTTACAAACAAAAATGGGGCCCCAGAAGTTTTTGGAAAATAATATTTAGGAGTTGTTCAGTAGAAGAAATATTATAAGATATAACTTAAAACTGTGCATCACATTATGGAATTAAATATGATGTTGGGTTTATTGGAATAATTTTAATTCAATAACTATAATCATAAAATTGGAAAGTAGGCACTCAACATTATCTATGCTGATTCACCTACTTCAGAATATATTTTCCAAAACTATTAAAGAGAGTAGACTTTTAAACACTTTTAATCCAACTGATGTGTTATTACTAAAACAAATAAAAAAAGACATTTATTTGAATCCGTGTGTATTTTTTGCTGAAGCTTAGTTTCCACTTTTCTAGGTGAGCATGACCTTTATGGCAGGGGGATGTTGACTTAACACATCTACCTGGAAATTATTGAGAACATTGTGGGATAGTGGCTTTTCAATGTGGAAGATGCTTAACTTCTTCTAATTTATTAAATTAATAATGATCAAGATTGTGATTTTTTGTGACCCCAAAACTCAGTCCTAAATAAAATTATCATATTCTGCATACCATACATTGTCACTATCCTCAAAAACTACCTTCTCTGTTCTCATCAGAATTGTCCCATTAAAAGAAATGAAACACACATTTAAAAGTGTTTTGCATTCATTCAACCATTTTGCAGTTATACTCTGAGAGGCAACTGCATGTCAAGCACCATTCATGCAGAACCCTGAAGACACAAAGCAAATTTAAATGCATCATAGCCATTGAAATACTACTTCCTATTGAAAGTGGTATGTACAATAACCATCAAATATTCCCACAAATATGCATAACAGACCTTTGGAGGGGATAAATACAACTATTTGACTAAATCATTTGACAATTTGGTTGGAAGACACTGATCATGATTAATATTAGGAAGAGAAATTTCATTTGAAAGCATTGAGAACAACCATTTTGGAAAAACGAAATGTAGTGCTCAAATATCATTTAAGATAAATGAATTATAGAGAGAGAGTAATTCAAACAAGGACAGACATTTAAAACATAAATGTAATAAATTAAATGTAATAGAAAGATACAAGTTTTGCCAATTTACTAGAGTATTTTCTATTCTGTGTGGAAATAGCTCAATGTTTGCAACTGTATAATATAAACAATAAAGAGGCTTATTTGGCTCATGATTCTTCTATAAAGTCAAAATAGCCTGGTAAAGCAGCTGGTGACATTCCCCTTGACTGTGAAAGACCATGTCAGAGAAGCAGGAAGGCAAATGGCTGCTCCAGAATGGCTATTCAGAGGAGACCAATCTCCTTGTGATAACATATTCTCAGGGGAACTATTTTGGCTGTAGGAGAGCTACAATAATTTCTTCCACCAGTCATGCATCCATGGCCTACTTCCTTCCTCCATACCCTTTCTCTCAACTATTTCAGTGTTTCTCAACTCAAGCCACACTGTGGTCTTTTCTTCTGGCACTTGAACATATGGGGAAAATGTTAACACCATATCCAAACCATTATAAATAGTAATCATTGAATAGTTTAAAAAAATCACGAAATTAAAATTCAGTTATACATTTCTTGCAATAAATACATATATAATATATGGTGAAAGGAGACACGTGACACAATCAAGTTTTATAGTTAATGAACAAACAATTTAATGATATTATCATATTAAAACTATGATAAGATTTAATGAACTGTTATCATAATTTTAATGTAATTGAATGAAAAAGACAGAGATCAAGAAATTTAGACCATAATCATATAAAAAGGGACCCATGTGGTTTAACTTCTATGCATTTAAAAATGTATGCATATTTGAAAATATACAACAAATGGACAGAATTATCAATAGAATATTATGGGTATATTTTATTGAGAAAGGATGTCAATATGGAAGCCATGATGGGCTGAAACTCCCTATGTAGCCCTGTCTGGTCTTCATTTTGCTTCGGCTTCCCAAGTTCTGGGATTACATGAATGTATAACCACTGCAGATGTGTGTGACCACTAAAAGTTGGCAGCAGAATTACATAGGTGATATATTATATGGACAGATGATTAGCACATCTAAAATGTGGCATAAACAAAAGATGGCTATGAAAGAGACACAAGTTTGTGATTACTAAATAACAAATTTATATAACAGATTTAAATGACATAAATTTTCTTTATAAATTCAATATAAATATGTATAGTAATCAATGGAAAATAATAGCCTATTATACTGTACAGTGTACCTTTCAAGGGTGACTCTTTTTGCACAAGCCTAATGAGATAATTATGTTACATGTAAGAAAAACATTTGATAGTATCAATTTAAGAAGCCCTTCTTGGTGTGACCCAGATATAAAGCAATTGGAGGGCAATTTAGTGAAGTTTTTGCCTCATTGTCTTCATGCCTCGATGTAGAGTGCATATAATGTATTGTTGCCACTGTTGCTGTGATCCTTTGGTGCCATCAGAGCCTATATACCTCAGTCCTCCAATTTGTGCTGAAGATCAGCTGCTCTCCAGGAATCCTGAAGCGCCAGACTGGTGATTATTGAGGCATCTTGCCCCATGAATTGAACAGCTCCGGGGTACTCAACCTTTCCAGTGTGGAAGCAGTCATTGTTGAACAATTCAGTGTGTATCATCTAAGCAAATGATTCTCCATTATAGTAAGATTCATTCTATCAGTTCATTTCTGTTAGAGAATCCTGGCTTCTACAGCATCTACCAAGATAACAATAAATGATAAATAGTAAGAATGGCATGCCAAGTAGAATAAGTAACTATAAAAACGTAATCTTAAGACCAAAGATTACTTTTGGCACCAAAGTGATTTTTCTTCCTGATTAAGAAAACTATTATAAAATTTATAATAATAGTTGGTAGTAAGAATGCTTACAAGTGCTTTCTAATATTAAGTTAAAAGCAAATAAACAACTATTTTTAAAGTAAGCATGCTAAAGATATAAATATTGTCATTATTCAATGTTACATTGTAGAGGAAAAACAACTTTAATGTATTATTATTTAATGCTGGTTAAATAATGAATGTAGTAATCAGCACAGTAATTTAAGAATAATAATGAAAAAAGAGAAGAAATGTGGGAAGACTGAGCACATATTGAATCAAAACTTGTTTTAGCATTTTATTTACTGTGTTCATGAGAACAATCCTCAAATGAAAGCTATGCTATCTCATTTCACAGTAGGAAAATATTGGGACAGGGATTCAAGTTAAAATATTTCAAAAGTGTTGACCTTTCCGGATTAAAACCATACTTTCTGTCTCTATGCTGTTAGTTCTGCTGAAGCTCACAGTACATATGAAAAAAAAAGAAAGATAAAACAAAAGTCTATAATTTGAAAGTATAAATTGAAAACACAGATTATATACACACTTACATATATATACATATATATATGAAAGAGAGAGATATATACATATATGAGAGAGGGGGAATCAAATTATTCCATTAACAACAGAACTATGAACTGTGGCTACAGATTTTTGCTGAATTTTTAATTTACTTGGAAGAAGATTATTTCTCATTCATTGTGCTTTCTCTTCATTCAATTGATTGTATTCTCATCTGCAAAGATTACTTTTATAAAGGACCACTTGTCAATTGTTGCACTCAATAATTTGGAATCTGGTTTAGAAATCAGATCCTGAGTGTTCCCACAATGTAGAAAGTCAGTAGCTATGAATGAACCCCAAGATTGAACATTTCTGTGAAATTACTGTATTTATTTTTTAAATGTAATTTTCTTCATATGGACAGAAGAACAATCTTTAAAATAAATACTAAGCATGCAAATAATTTATTAAATTCATTTAACAGGTACTGACAAAATATTTTATTGACTTGTTTGTTGGTATAGTAAAACTACAAAAATAATATAAGTTTACAAACATTGTGCTTTATAAGAATAATGGAAAATGTTAACTTTAAGTAAATATAACAGATGTAATTTTCCATATTCTCAAACACTTGGCTAGGAAAAAATTACTTAGTTGAAGCATAAGGCCGTTGAAAAACCCTATTATTGGGGATACATCAGTCGTTATCAATAAGTATTATTTCTAACAGATATTGAGATATTTGGCTTTAAACTCTGTTTTAAAAAATTAAAATATGTATATATGCATACCAGTCTAATTTTCTTCATAGGGTACTGTACAGTATTAAATGAAGCTGGAATAATTCTTAAATGGAATCCACTAAAGAAAAGTGACAGGCAGGCAGACAGGCTGGAAAGTATCTGCCCATACATAACTCAGCTGGCACAGAAATGAAAAATATTCCCTTTGGCAGATGAACAGCCTGGAGGTTGTTGTGTTTGTCATGGTGGGTAAAGGCTTTTTCTAGCATACTGTAATAAGTTTTACACAGCAATGGCAAAAGATGGATTTAATATTTTACATAAGCCCAGAGCATCAGACATGTTTTAAAGATTTAGAGAATTCCCTTCAATATATTCACATGATTATTTTTTCATTTTTCTCTGAAAATATTTTATATAGTATATTTGATGAGACTATAATATTTACCAACATTTCTTGTAAGCAGTTTGAAAAAGAAATTACCCACAGGGGGAAAAAATCAAGTATCAGATGGTAAGGAAGGTAAGGCATTAGTTCTTCACGAGACACCAAGCACAAATATGACTAAGGTAAGACCCAGTTAGTAATCTTCATAGCTCACCCTCAAACTTACTCTATTCCATAAAGGGAATTGTTCTCCAGGGGCATCTGCTGAAAGCGTGTACAAAAGAAATGAAGTTAGTTTTATTAATTTACTTTCTTCACAACCGAATAGCCATAGCTTTATCCCTTTAGTCCCCATGGCACTGTTTTTTCCTTTCTTTAATAACAGTAAATGTGAAAAATCAGGATTTGTTTTATTCAGCTCATTTCACTGTGAGTTGCTTCAAGGAAGATGAGATTTGAAGCCATTCACCATAATGTATAAGATATCTGGATTCACTTTACTGATGGTGCTGTACAACTACAAATGGCTCACTCTGGGACGCATTTTATTAGAGCTTTATGTCCTGAACTCCTGACTCCCTGTGAGTGGCACTAACAATTGTTTAGAATGAATTTCTGAGATACGTAAGCGGTGCTTCTCGTTTTCAGTGTTTCCTTATCTGTGTAAGAAAGAGTTATTTACAATATCATTGGGGGATGCAAATTATAGTATTTAGATTAACTTTCTATTATATACATGTACACATATTCTTTCCAAATATCTATTTAGTGTTTAACCTGAATATACTTATTGTCATTCTTTAATCTAATTCATAATATCTCCAGTGTAGGTGCTGTGAATAAATAAACTTTTCAACTGGCCACACTGCATTCTTCAAGGGATTTATTCATGTGTCATGATATATTGTGTCATGATATTTCATTAATAATGAAAAAACAGCATATATAAGATTCATGTATATATATAATGTGTGTATTTACATATATATATAACTGTGTGTTAAATGTATACAAATATTTGTATATAACAAATATACAGAGTTATTTTATGATGGAAAGAGCAAAGCAATGCAGTGAGTGTTGAGCTAAACTTTATAATAAAATATCAAGCCTATACATTTCTATGAAAAACATTTAAGCTGAGATTTGAAGTTCAAAACTCTCAGTGTTGTAGAATACATTATTTTATGTAGTACTGCCACCATATTTGGAAGGTCTAAATTAGAATAGATATTGCCACATATTTTAGGAGATATTCAGCAAAGTATAAAGGTGATGTAAAACATCTATGTTTTTACTCATTGATAACCACTATGTATGTAAAATATATTGATTATATGATTGCAACTGTGAACTCTTGTAGTTCTTACAATAGAAAATGACAGTGTTGTGCGATATTTGATCACACTGTGAACTCCAAATTTGCATTGACATTAATTTAATAAAATCAACCTTGGTTCAGTGTGAGGAGCCAGCACTAGTCGACCGGGATTAACCATAGAGAGTTACGGAATACAGAGAGCCAGGAATATAGAGACACACAAGAAGGAGTGGGAGGGACTTGGAGTTTTGGGCTTATTTTGGTTTTGGACAAGTGGAAAGATGCATCTCTTGCTGAGGCTCCAGTCAAAAAGGAAGGTCAGATGGTTGCTTCTCAGCCTCTCTGATCTATCAGGTTTTTACAACCACATCTGATTTCCAATTATTTGCTGGTAAAGAAAATGATAGAGACTTAGTTTAAACCTACATAGCTCAGCCATATCAGAGCTGGGGCCACAGGAATGGAAGTACCTCTTGGCCGCAGTCTGAGTTGCTGGCAGGACACACTGACTGTGGGGCCATGGGGCAATAGATGGTAATTAAAATATCAGTGAATTCATTTGTAGCCACTAAGCCAACAGAAAAATATACTTTATTGCCCCATGTGTCATGCCAAGTGTAGTTGGACTTTCTATGGACTGCCAGCTCCCAAATAATGGCATGGAGACTTATTATTAATAATGAATGCTTGGCTTTAGCTTAGTCTTGTTCTCAACTAGCTCTTAAAACTTAAATTAATCTATTTATATTAGTCTACTTTCTGCCAAATTGCTTGTCAACTCTCCTGCATACTGTATGATTGACTTGCTCCAGGTCTCGCTGGCAAATCCCATCTCTCTTCTTCAAGGAGTTCCTCTCTCTTCTCGGAAGTCCTGCCTATACTCTCCTGCCTAAGTATTGATAATTTAGCTATTTATTAAACCAACAAGGTGCCTTAGGCAAGTGAGGCAAAACAGACACATCTTCACAGTGTACAAGATTATCCCACAACATGACAAGTTAAACTCAAGAGGAGTAAACTAAAGAGGAATTAGTGTCTTATTAAAATGAAATAATATAAAGACTCTTTCTTAGCTTACTAGTAAATGAGGAGACCATTATTATTTATATTGGTATATATGTGGAGGGTGGTATGCTCTATTTCATTTTTACATTTCCTGGTCATGGATGTTGACTAGAGACAGGGCACAAATTTAAATATAGTGAAGTTGTAGTCTATGCTACCTGTACAGAGAAATTACTTAGGTCCTCATTCTAAGTAATATGAAACATATAACAATTACACCATCTGTTAGGACATAAATCAAATTTGTATTTGTTACTTTGTTCATGGTTATAACAACATTCCTGGAAAAAAATTTAAGGGAGGCAGGGATTATATTTTTTTTTATTTCTTACAATTCAACGGAAAACAATCAATCATGGCTTGAAAATTATGTCAGCATGAGTGGGAAGCTGCTGGTCATATTGCTTCTGTGGTCAAGGAGAAAGAGGGTAAACAGGACATGAGTCACATTAGTGACTCATCAAGATTCTGCTTCTTAAATCATTTTACAACGTTCCTCAACAGCTTGACCAGTTGGTTACCTAATATTTGGACACAGGCACCTACAGTGTACACTTCACATTGAAACCAAAAGTCTGCTCTAGAATTAGATTAAACAGTGGAGGAAAATACAATTCAGTAATCTCTTTAACTTTTAAAAATAAATAATACAATGTTAAATGAGTCACAGATCAAACATGAATAAATTAATACATTGAACATTTTTATGGTCAGTAATCAGGAGCCAGACAGTTTAGTATCACTAATCTGTGGGAAATTTATGTAGGGAATGTAAGAAAATTAATCAAATGACCAATAGAAATCTTGATGATTTTAACAGACTAACAAAATAAAGCTTTTAAAAGAAACAGTAAGGATTATGTTCAATATGTGCATTTGAATTCTCTATCCCTTGTATTGTACTCAAATCCTATTTAATCATTATGAGATTTATACTGAACCTTGAGTGTGACACATGATTCCAAATCCCTGAGTAATCGACTACTCATTACAGGTTATGTTTTGTTGGTTTATAAATTCCTTAAAAACCTAAATTTGAAAGCTATGGCCACATTAAGCATTCTTATTTTTTAAATTATGAATTTTTAATACATAATACACAATACACAGTAATAATAAATTATATGCACATTTTCTACAATAAGTGTATAATTAAAATACAAACAGAAGATTGAGTTTATATTTTAAAATACATACAGATTATCATGAGTATACAATGACAGACTGCTCTAAAGTTGGAAAAAAAGAAGCTAACCAAAAATAAAGCACCGCTGATAACAGAGGTATTCTATAAACCATAATCAAGCTCATTCTAAAAATGAACATTTGCTAGAGTGTCTTTATACCAATTATAATATTTAACCTTAATTTCAATACTGGTTTAACTAGATTAACCCTTCTAATTTGTCTGTTTACTGAAGAAATGATAAAAAAAATTATGTTTTGCTAATACAGAATCCTAAAACTTACTTACCATTTTTCCTTCTTGAGAGAAATGAAAAGGTTTTCTTGTTATGTGATAACTACAGTGTTAGGATGTTTAGAATTGTTATTTTCACTATGCAAATGATATCAGTGAGGAGATATATATTTGTTTTTCCTATACATTTTAATGCATCACGAATGAGAATTATTCTACAAGATTCTAAAATGTTGAATACTATCATATAGGAGCATTGCTGTGGACACAGAAATATATTCTAGTAAAAGAAATAGCTTTTGACCCAATTTTGATAAGATAACAGATGCAAATTTTCATGTTAGATTATGTATAGCCCCAACAATGTGTTGTGTGATAATATGTTAGATTCTTTATATATATAATTGATTTCTCTAATATGCTGCCTTATTCTGCTTTCTGTTGCTAAGAGAAAGTACTGACCAAAAACAACTTGTGGAAGAAAAGGGTTATTTGGCTTATTTTCTCCCGATCACAGTCCACTAAGGGAAGCCAAAGCAGGAACTCAAGCAGAGCGAGAGTATAGAGGTAAGAACTGAGGCAGAGGCCTTACACTACCTCTAGACTTGTTCCCTTATAGCTTGCTCAGCATGTTTTATTATATAACCCACAACTGCCTTCCCAGGAGGGTACTGTCAAAAGTTGCCTACAAGGCAATTCGATGGAGGTTTTTTTTTTCTTTTTCCTTTCCTTTTTTTTTCTTTTGCCATTGATGTCTGCTCTTCCCAGATGAACTTTTCTTGTGTTAAGTTCACAACAAACAAAAAAATCACAAAAGTACGCAATGTCTATTTATTATTGGGAATTCAAACACTGAAAGCTAAATTAATTTTATTTGATTTCACATTAGAACTGAATAGAAATAAAATGAAAGGATACAAGTTTTTCTTATGTGCATGTACATGATGTGTGTGTGTGTGTGTGTGTGTGTGTGTGTGTGTCTACATGCATGTCCCACTGTGTGTGAACACACTTGTGCATCCAGAAATAAGTGCATGAAGGCATAGGTCTAATGTTGAATTTTAGAACTCTCCAGTTTATTCACTGTGGCATGACAGAATCTGACAAGTAAGCCTAGAGCTTATGAATATGACTATTCTATCTAGCCAGCCTCCTCCAGAGGTCATGAGTACTTCTAAGTGCTGAAATTACAGTTAGACTGCTACTCCCATGCGGCTATGAAGTGGGTTCTGAACTTCAGGCCTCATACTTGAATAGCAAACAGTTGTCCTGTGAGTTATCTCCCGAGTACAGATAAATTTAAATTCAATAAAAATCTGACACTGTATGACTTTCTGTTTTCTAATAACATATGTCATTTAGTAATCACATGTAATTACTAAGCTCTAGAATTTATAGTTCAAGTAAGTACTAACTATCGTTTCTAACAGTAACTCAGCTAAGTGGATTCGCTTAGGATAAATGAAATTATTCAAAATGTGAAAAAACAGATGACTTCTCAGTAAATTCAGCAACCCCAAATCATTATATGAACAGGATGATAAAATTGGAGAATGATTGAAAAACTATTCAAAGCTTAAATTGCTTCAAAATGCCCTATTATTTCAATTTGTGTTAGAAACTCATGTTATATAACTAAAGGAAAAGGTTAGCTTTAGTTTAACAGCAGAGTAGATTAAAATACAACTTGTTTATGAAATGGAATTGAAGCAGAGAAGAACTAAACAGATTGCTTGGAAACAATTCAAGTACAAATCTGTTCTTTTCTCAGACCTACTGAAATATACGCTGATGTTAAGAAACAGGTTTCAGATATTTACTCTGCCATTTAGAGCAAATCATCTTAAATACTGCAAAAAAATGCTTAAATTTATAAAAGTCTCTTGTTCACTGGTACAGAACACGTTAAATTTTAGTGCTAAACAGTAGCTTAAAATTTTATTAAAGATAACTGAATTTTGAAAGAAAATATAAACCAGTCTTGGCTGCTATATCCCATGCAATTTTATTTCTCGTGGCAAAATCAGCATGTATTTAAGATTGTGTCACTATTACTTTATGATAATTTACTGGCACTCTACATCCAGGACTTAATTCCATCTTATCACCCCTCTCATCACAGATGAAATTTTATGTCCTTTGCTTCCAATTCAGGGTATATTAGTTGAAACTGACAGATGCTATCCTGCTTTGAGGTGAAGAATTGGAATCTTATTTCCATGTCACATATTCCAGTTCAAGTCAACTTTGCAGGTCCAGTCTGGTTTGAATAAACTCTCCCTTTTGCCCAGAACCTTTGCAAAAGTAACTTCTCAGTGTGGAGTTATAGAAACGTATGAAAGAAGATTTAGTAGCACATGGAGAGCTCTGCCACTTATAAATACTTATAAAGTTTCTGGTCTGAAACGATGTTCCTGAGAATAACTATTTCCACTTGAAGATGTTTCCATAATATCATCTTAATGCCCTCTGCACTGCACCTGTCTATTTGTTAACATCTCAAAGAAAATCCTATTTCTTGCAATAGTAACTAAAAAAATCTCTGAGTTTTACTTTTATTATGCTCTACTAAAACAATAATTAACCAAAAATTCCAGTGTTCCTCATTTTCAATGACTATCCAACTCCCTAGTTCATGCCAAAGAGAAAATGATATCATACCAAATAATAGCATTTGGTATTTTTTGTTGTTTCCCCATAATCCTAAGTGAGGACAATTTCAGGAGGCCATTTAACTTGATTTACATTCCATAATTCTCTTAGGGAGTTATATTCTGATTTGTCTTCGTTATAGCCTGTGAACAAACCTTTACATTTTTCTATGTGTGAAGGCAGTAGGTCCAACAACCCTAGTTTAATACATGAGAGAATATGCCTTTTTCTGACTCAAAAACCTCTTGCATTGTGTTTAACTCAGGCATGACTTGTTACATGAAAGTTACAGAAATAGCAGTAAGTTGTGATTGCCAAAGGTGACATTTATTAATTTAACAAACTCTGAAACATTGAATATATCAAAAAAGAATTGTGAAAAAGTATTTAGCTATCACATTTTTTTAAAATTTAGATAGATTTTCTTTTCATTTACCTTCTCCAAATATAAACTGTCAGCATTTGCTTTGCCTATAAGTCTAAGCTACTTAACATTACATATTTTACGGGAGTTGGTGCTTTTCAACTCTTATAGTCTAGGATTTTCAAAATGTTATATTAAGCTAAAGATGATATCAATATGTAGTATGTCTTTTAATCTATACAATTTCATCAGGTTTGAGATGCTGCCATAAATAAAATGATCAGGATATTCAAGGATAAATTTTTGCTTCATGGCCCTTAGAGGATCTTTATGTAACTTTAAAAATCCATTTTTAAATAAATTTAACTAATTTTAATAATGTGTATGAGTGTGTATGAATGTGTTCTAATGAGTGCAGGGGCTCACGGAGAAAAGAAGATTATACACAAGATGCCCTAAAGCTGGAGACACAGTCAGTTGTGACCTGTCAGATGTGGGTGCTGGGAAATTCTGGTCTCATTCAGGGGCAGGGAATGCTATTAACTTCTGAGCTGCGATACATAAAGTCCATCTGTTTTCTTAAAACTATTACTCTTTAATATGACATTAGACATATATGAGCATTGATTTTAATTCTGGAACTACATGTACATTTGCACTCCCGAGTTTTACTTAAAATGAACTATAAGTAATGTTTGACATCTTTTAATTCTCATGTGCTTTTGGAAATTCTACAATGTCCATGCATCAATGGCTGCTTCCTCTTCATTGTAGGATATTACAGTATATAACTGTGATTGCCGGGCGGTGGTGGCAGATACCTTTAATCCCAGAACTTGGGAGGCAGAAGCAGGCAGATCTTTGTGAGTTTGAGGCCAGCCTGGGCTACAGAGTGAGTTCCAGGAAACACACAAAGCTACACAGAGAAACCCTGTCTCGAAAAAACAAAAACAAAAGCAAAAACAAAAACTGTACTTTGACTGGTGGGTACATTTTTCTATTGACAAATACTTGAATCCCTTTTTATATTTTATTTCATATTGATGTTAGAAATAATAATTCCATAAACATTCATGTTACTGAATCAAGGCATGTTTTCATCACTCTATTCCTTTGGGAAATCATGTAAAGCTGGACTGACTGGTTTTAATCACAGATGTAAGTTTTATATTCTGAGAAACTCAAGTATTTTCTAAACTGGCTTGCCATGCTACCTTCCAAATAGCAACATATGAGCAATTGCTTCCATTTGTTCTGAATTCTTACAAACAGTCTGTTTCATTTTGTCATTGCAATAGGTCTAGCATAATATATTCCTTTTCTTTTCATTTGTGTTGCTAACAATTACTTAGCTTGAATGTTTATGTATGTGCTTATTTGCAGTCTGCAGGGCTCTCTTGAGAAAAATTCTGTTGAAATGAGTTTGTCTGTCTTCAAAAAAACATTTTATTCAAGTTTGAGAGAATATTTTTCATTGACTATATTGTTGTAAAATCCCATATTTTGTGGGGACTAATTGCCATGTTCATGTCCTAGGTTTGGAAAGATTCTTATCTATCTTAGGAAACACAGAGGCCAAAGACAATATTCATTTTCAACAAAAAAGAAAAGAAACACTGGCCCTGATGTTAATAATAACGCTACAGAGAAGACAAGTCAGGAATAAACCCCTAATCAAATAGACATTCTTGAACCTTCTGCTGATGTTCTTGTCTGATAAGTAACAATGAATTTAGAAGATGCTTTTCATTTTGATGTCATTCAGGTTGTCATTTTTCTAGATCATTGATTTGGGATTGGATTTAGAGGAAGTAACTGGTCCAAAATGATGAAACTTTTCTTCCATGTTTTCAACTAGTTTTGTAGTTGTAAGTTTCACACTTATTTATGTGACTCTTGCTGATTTAAATTTAATTGTGTGTGTGCGTGTGTGTGTGTGTGTGTGTGTGTGTGTGTGTGTGTGTGTGTGAGAGAGAGAGAGAGAGAGAGAGAGAGAGAGAGAGAGAGAGAGAGAGAGAGAGAGAGAATATTTGGGCATGTCTATCTGCAAAGACCAGAAAAAGGCTTTAGATCCTCCTGGAACTTGAGTAACAGGAGGCCATATGGGTGGGTGCTGGGAACTGAGCTTATATACCATATTATATCAGACAGTACTTAACCACTGTGCCTCTTTTCAACCCATAACATTACTGAATTTTGTTCATGATTCTCTGTATGAAGCAAAGTGCCTCCTTTTCATGTTTTCATATGACTGCCCATTTATGAAACTGTATTTCTTTTATTGGATTATTTTTTCAGTTTTATTAAAATCTGTTTGTTCAAATATGATGGGGGAAGAACAACTTCTAGACCATTCTTTTCAACTTATGTATAATCTACTTTATCCTATAAGCTGGCAAGCATTGATTTAAATTTATCGTAAAAGTGGCCATACTACCATTGTTATTTTGTAAAATAATTTTGTGCATGCTATATTTTTTCAATTTTATATCAGAATTACAGTCATCTCTTTTTTTATATCTTATCAGCGTATCAATTGTAATGTAGAACTTCTGGTATTTGGGGCCAATATCTTCATAACTTCCCCTGCTTGTACTACTGGGACTAACATTAGAACCAGCTGATGCTCTCTCCCTGTTACTATGGGATACTCAAAATATGTAAGCCCCAATCAATGAGAATAAACTTTTTTGCAATATAACTCTAAATAAAATAAATAAAATGATAAACAAATGAATGAATGAATAACCAAAAATAAAAACAAGGAGCAAGGCCCCTGTCATTTTTATTCCTGGAGATCTCACTTTTATAAGTAGTAAATCACTCTCATGCTTAATTTTTACTGTAAGCTTGATATACCCTGAAGTCATCTGGAACAAAGGAACCTCAGTGGAAGAAATGTGTTAATCAAACTGGGTTGTGGTTATACCTCTGAGAGACTGTCTTGATGGAAAAATGTTATAGGAAGGCCCATGTAGCTGGAGAGTTTTCTCTCTGGGTTCCACCAAGCCCCAGCAGTCTGACAGCCCACTTATAAAATAAACACACAGACGCTTATACTATTTAAATTGTTTAACCTAATGGCTCAGGCTTCTAGCTATCTAGTTCTTACATCTTAAAATAATCCATTTCTATAAATCTATACCTTGCCACATGGCTTGTCACTTACCGGCATCTTCACATGCTGCTTGTCATGGCGGTGGCTGGCAGTGTCTCCCTCTGCCTTCCTGTTCTCTCAATTCTCCTCTCTGTTAGTCCCGCCTATACTTCCTGCCTGGCTACTGGCCAATCAGTATTTTATTTATTGACCAATCAGAGCAACACATTTGACACACAGACCATCCCTCAGCAGAACCATGTTACTGTGTGCAGAATCTTCATAGGCAAGTGGACTTTATGCTACATAAGAAAGCTAGATGAGCATGGGTCAGTGAGCAAGGAAGTAGGCATTATTCCTTTTTGTCTTCTGTTTGGGTTTCTGCTCTGATTTCCCTTAATTATGAACTGTTAAGCTGAAAGTGTGCATTGAAATAAACCCTCTGCCATAAAAGCCCAGAAAGTGGGCGATGATAAGGGATGAACTAGATGGAAAGGTTAAGCATGGGTATTTGGCCAAAGCATATTGTATGCATATAAATATTTTAGAAAAGGAACTTAAAATTTGTAAAAGATCTTCCACACTTGTTTAAAAGATATTATATGTGAAATAACAACAGTCTTACACTTGAATCTAATTATTTACCATCATCGAGTCAAACACAGGCTTGGTGTTGCTTCCAGTTGCGGGATTTGTAATAATTTCCAAACTTAGACAGTAGCCTGAGCTCTCAGGGTTGTAGAGCATTGCTTATTTATAGTAGATTACAGTTTCTTTTAATGATTTCTCACACACATGCACAGATTCTATTGCTGAATGCTGAAAAGAATTCCTTTCAAGTCAGCTAGTAGTTTAGTTATGTACTTCGCTCCACTATGGCGTTCTAAATAGCTGCAACCTTGGCCTTCCTAATCATTTAAAAAGGTCTTCTCAAGTTACAGATATCACACTAAATTCAACTTGCACTGCCGTTCCTTTTTTTTTGTATAAAATTTATTTGAAAATCATATATCATATTCCAAACTTCACAATTAATTATCCATTAAGTAATACATATACATTTGATTTTTTTTGAATTTATTTTATTGTAACCTTGAGTCTCCTGATTGAAGAGTTTTGAAGTGATTTTGAGATATATCAGCATCACGGTCATGTTAGAACCAATTCACTATAATAAATCTACCTGTGTTTCTAAATGCTTTCTATTATCTATCTATCTATCTATCTATCTATCTATCTATCTATCTATCTATCTATCTA
>CABHPH010145448.1:0-41106 GCA_902168325.1 Peromyscus nudipes | reverse complement strand
GTGAGCTCGTCCCTGTGTGTGTTTCACGATGACTCAGGAGCCCAAGCTTCTATTCGTCTAGAAAGGCTAGGGAACTAACTGACCGTGAACTTGGGTGTGCCATCTTCATTTGATCCGCAGTATAGAGTTCATTGTAGAAGCCTTTGCCGGCCTCTCCAGGTGCTGGGTCCTAAAGATGGACCCATGCATCCGTGCCTGCCCTCCTGGAGTTGACTGTCCAGGAAGCCCATGTTGAGGAGCCTTTTGTCACCCATGTAGAGAGGCCTGTAAGAGGCCAGACCCCCTGGAACAGATCTTTCCTGTGAGCCCATGCATGCTGTAGGCATGGACAAGGGCCGCATACTGTTTGGTGACCTTTCTTTCCCTCACACCTAGCATTCCATTCGAGCTCTGGCGCTGAGAGTTTTACGGGAGATTCTGAGAAACCAGCCAGCAAGATTCAAAAACTACGCAGAACTGACCATCATGAAGACGCTGGAAGCCCACAAAGACTCCCACAAAGAGGTGAGCCCTGCTCCCAGTAAGGAGCTGGTAAAGGGCCTGCTGTGCAAGCGTGAGCACCTAATCCATCTCCAGAATCCACATTAAAAAGCCAGTGACCTGCCGGGCGGTGGTGGCGCACGCCTTTAATCCCAGCACTCGGGAGGCAGAGGCAGGTGGATCTCTGTGAGTTCGAGGCCAGCCTGGTCTACAGAGTGAGTTCCAGGACAGGCTCCAAAAGCTAAATCCCTGTGTCAACAAACAAAGCAAGTAACCCAGTACTAGGTAGAAAGAGAAAGGTATATCCATGGGATTGCTAGCCTACTCAGCAAGCTCTGAGCAAACGAGACCCTGTCAAGAAAGAGGGGAAGGGAAGAAAAGATAGACAGGTCATGAGGAATGACACCAGAGATGGACCTCCAGCCCGTGTGCATGCACATACACACGAGTCCAGTGACAACCTCCATCAACAGACACATGGAACCAGAATGGTGGCTTTAGAACTGGAGCAAGCTCAAGATGGCGAAGAGTGGGTTGACCCCACCAAGCCATGAGCTTGTCCAGTACAACCTCTTGGTTCTACATAACGACTGTGAGAGTGCTCATGGACAAGGCTTATGAGGAGAGCAGTTCTTATATCAGCAAAGGGAACGAGACCCTGAGGGTAGTTTTTCTCCTGGCCATGGTTTGGCTGCTTGGGCAGTTACTGCTTTGATCTTCTCAGATGGTGATCTGGAGGAGGGGTGTCCTCTGTCTCTCCCTGCTGGACACATGCAATACATAGCACATAGGCCCTAGGAACATTTCCAAGTGACTGAGTCTCTGAAACCTGCCTTGGTGGCATGATGGTGACAATCATGTTTTGAACAGAAGGCATTCCACTTAACACACACACACACACACACACACACACACACACACACACTTAACATGTGAACCAGACAGGATAATATGAGATCAGCTTCATTGTTCCCAGATACAGAAGAAAGGACCTAAAAAGGCTGCTCAGTAAGTTCGTAGCAGAACAAGTACAGACCAGGTCTTGGGTCTCTTATGAAGGACAAGCTATCTTGCACCGACTTTGTTTTTTAAATAGCTTGTCCTTAGTGAGAATGACAAAAAAGTGAAGTGAAATTGGTGTTGTTTTATATATATATCTAGGATTCAGGTTTGTCCAGTTAGAAATTTGGATCCCAGAGTGGCTATAAGTCAACACAATATTGTAAACTTCTTAAAACACTAGGAAGGGTGTGTGTGTTTCTTTAATTATACTGTGTTTTCTGTGTGCACACATGTATGAATGCACATGTGGAGATAGAGGACAGTTTATTGGAAATCAGTTCTTTCCTGTAGAACACAATGGGTCAAACTCAGACCATCGAGCTTCAGCAAGCACCTTTACCTGCTGGACCCCACTCTTCTTTAAAACGCAACTGTGCACTTCTCAAGCTTGCACTTTGTAGATAACAGTATTAAATATGGCAGTGTCAAAAGGCTAGCCACACCTGACAGGTGGTAGTAGCTGTTTGGGTGCCAAAAGACAGGCTTGAAATGGGATTACCGTGAGCACAGGGGGCTGGAGAGATGGCTCTGTGGTTAAGAGAATTGGCTGCTCTTCCAGAGGACAGGTTAGATTCCCAGTGTCTATATGACAGCTCTCACCATCGGTGGTTTCTGTGCCAGGGGATCTGAGCCCCTCTTCTGGCCTCCGAGGGCACTAGGTAGGCACGGCATGGTGCACATGCATACGTGCAGGCAAAATACCATACACATAGCTTTTTATTATTAATGTTTACGTAACTGAGCTAATGCGGTGTTTGAGCACCTCCATCCAGCTGGAGGCTGTCTTTTTAACCTGGACATCACAATATTGAAAACCTGTGGACTCCAAATATAAGTTAAAATGTACTATTTTATGTTTTCTTTTCCTTGAAAATGGTTTAGAAAGTATGAAGTTCTCTTAAATGGCCCAAGAAAAGAGTGAGACGATCTCCTGCTTCCGATGCTTTTCTCAGTATTCTGTCAGCATGAGTCCTTAACCAGAAGGGGCCACACTGCCATCCCAGCAGCCTGAGGGTGCTGGCGGGACATAGTGTTCTGAGGTCTGTGTTGGCAGGCCCTCTCTGCCTTACATGTCTGGGCTCACCTTGACTCCTGCCCTTACCACTTCTTCCTGCACCTCAGGCTGTCACGTGGCCAGGGGCAGCTCAGGCACCTGCACATTTAGGTTTGGGGTTTGGTTTCATTTTTCTTGAAAATTCTTCGAGTCTTTCTGTGTGTGTGTGTGTGTGTGTGTGTGTGTGTGTATACACTTATGTGTGTATACACTTATGTGTGTGGTGCAAGTGTATATGTGTATGTAGAGGCAAGAAGTCAGCCTTGGATGTTCCTCAAGTATTGTCTCCCTTTTATTTTGAGATGGAACCTCTTACCGGCCCAGAACTTGACCAGTAGGCTAAGCTGGCTGGCCAGAAAAGAGAACCCCGTGGATCTGCCTGTCACCACCTCCCTAGTTCTGTGACTGAAAGTGCCACTTTATTTTTAATAAGTGTATGCGTGCGGGTGTGCTCGTGCCACTGGGCACATGTAGGAGGAGGTCCGAGGACAGCGTCAGCAGTCACCACCTGTCTCCTTCCACTCTGGGCTCCAGGGACCAAACTCAGGTCATCGAGCTTGCACAGCACATGCTTTCACTTGTCTGAGCCATCTTGCCAGTCCGTGCCCAGCTTTTTGATGCAGGTTCTGAAGATTAAACTTGAGTCCTGTGCGAGGCGTTAGCAACCGAGTGCCCCCCTCCCCCCTTCGTTTCAACCAACCTGTCTCCATCCCTGGTCTCTGAGTCTCAGGATTCTCGCAATAGTTAGCTCCACATGCAGTTCCTGTGGTGGCCACTCTGGTGGCATCATTTTTGTCTAGTCTTGTTGTATTTTCTACATTTAGTACTTACGACTCCACGCGTGCTTAGAAGGGATCCATGGTGCTTTTAGGTTTCTGTGTCCATCATCCAGAGGCAAACATCTGTTTTCCTGTCCAATCAACACTTCCAAAGTGTGCACATTCCAGGGGTCCTCTCTTAGAACTACCCTCTCCAAAGAAGGAGGCGGTTTTACATTCCCCAACAAAACCCAGGCCTTAGGAGAAGAATACGAGTCCTGACCGACTCACGCAGAGCTGCTCCAAGAGACTGGAACACCAGCCGTCTTCCCTGTCACAGGGTCGTGTCCCACACTGTGAATCTGGCTGTGGAATTGTAGCAGTGAAAGCTGGCTTCTAGAAACCCAACACTTGGAAACTGAGACACATCTTAAAAGCTGCTAGAGGCTAGAGAGCTGGCTCAGTGGGCAAGTGGCACGAGGACCTGAGTCCAGATCCTCAGAACCCAAGTGATGCAGGCTTAGGAGCATGGATGTGTGCTCCCAGTGCCCTTAGGGCATGATGTAAGGGAGAGACAGGAGAAGTTTTGTAAGCTCACAAGCCAGTGAGGCTAGCTTACACCACAGCAAACTTAAAAAGAACCCTGGGGAAAACAAGGGGGAAGGTGGGAATGATGCCTGAAAGTTGTCCTCGTGCTCCCCATGTTCACGATCTCTCACACACACATGCACAGGCACACGGGGGGGGGGGGGGGCAGAGCAACACACACAGTGCATGTGCATTAGAGTTTAAGGTGGGGGGTGCTGTTAAAATTCCCAGCCAGCCCCATCTCCAGGGCCCCCTGTGTTGGAGAATGACCGTCTGCAACACAGCAACCCAGGAACCTAGAAGTCACTGCCCCTGGTGGACCTTGCTTTCTCTTATCTGGTCGCCCCAGGCCCAATCGGGGTTATCTCTGTCTCTCCCAGTTCCAGGGTACTAGCAGCAAAGCAGCAGTGGCTGTTGAGTGACAGACCTAAATCCTCACGGACTCTAAAGCTCTAGTTTCCATGGGCCCAATCTTGGGATCTGACCAGAAGCCCCTTTTCTTTTGGAAATTCTTGCTTTTTAGTAAACAGACAAAATCAGAAACCTAGATAGCACCGTTGTGCGGTCCGTAGCTGCCAAGCCAGCAGCCTGCTGCTGTGACACCAGCTCCTAGTCACTGTTTTGTCACTGACCAGGGCAGGTGGGAGGGGGTTCAAGTCTGTGGTGTGCTTACGTTTGTTACAGCAGAGATCTTAGTGTGGTGCCTCACAAGAGGCACTGGGGACTTGGAGCTGGCTAGTTGGTCAGGGTAGACAGCCTGGACAGCAGGAAGGAGGGAGAGGGAGAAAACTGGAGCTGGGCGCATGGACTGGGATGTGCAGACAGAAGGACACCCAGGCTGAATCCCAGGAGTGCTCCTGGGCAGGCAGCCAGTGCAGCTTCCATGGGGACATACCTTGTCCACCTCCAGGACCATCATAATGGGCCAGGCCCAGACGGCGCCGCCTCTGCTGCTGCTGTTGGGACAGAGTAAGTCTTCACTGACCCTTGGGGCCGTGACACCTGTCCTTGATGCACGGCTTTGGAAGGCAGCTGCTGTTGGATGGTAGGTGGGTTTGCACACTGCTCCGGCTGCCACTGGAAGAGTCTCCAAGGCACTCTGATGTCTAGGGTCGTTACATGGGGAGAGGGGCGCCATGTGTCCCTCCCCGTGGGGCTCATATCGGTGACGTGAGGTGAGGTGGCTAGTCCCAAGGAAAACTGAACGTCTGTCCCCTTACCTCTCCTGTTGAAGAAAGTATGCTAATTTAAAAGAAAATAAAAGAACGGTTATTACATTTGTTTATTTACTTATTTTGTGTGTGACACACAATAAAGTAAAATGTAATTTAACTGCATTTCATTGACTAGATCCAAGAGACCTCTGTCTAAATTACGGTAAGATGACTTGTATCCCTGAGCAGCTGCCCGCTCTCGTCTGTTCTGTTTGTGCCTGCACTGGGCTGGGAGGCACTGTAAGCTCTCAGAGATGGACAGTGGAGTTAACCAATGCAGAGAGGGGCTCCGCTTCTCATCACTTCCCTGTGCAGCACTTCCGGGCTGGGCCTGTACCCTGCCACTCCCCACCCTACCTCCTCGGCCCCTCCCATTCTGCACCATTACCCCTGATGACCCCGGTCTGCCCAGTGAGTAGGTGGGTCTCTTGTTTATTATTATTATAGTTAGTGTGAATGTGAGGTGGGGCATGTGACCGTTAGAGGTCAGAGGACAATGTGTGGGAGTCATTTCTCTCTCTCTCTGGACCCCAAGAGGGTCCCAGGAGCAAACTCAGGTCATCAAGTTTGACAGTCAGACCATTACCCACTAAGCCACCTCACTGGTCCTGAGTACACTGATCTCGCTTTGCCTCTCTCCTGAGGCTTTTTGAAGCCTTTTGTATGTGTATGTTTTTTTTTTTTTTTCAGGGAAAAATACCCATCGGGTTGTGATGAATGATAAGATTATACAGTCCAAAATAATTCAATTAACACTTCTCCATTCAGTCCTTACAATGTAGCTTTCCTGGTGAGAAAAACGGGCATGGACATGGGAAGGATTTTACCTCAGCATCTACCGGCTGCCTGGTAACAGAATTAGCTCCAGGCTGGAACCTCCAGAGCCTGAGTTTTCTTTGTTTCTCCCTCTTGGTCTGGGCATGGCTAGATGGCACTCTGTGAGTCGACCTACAGTTGCCCTCCACTCTAAGTCCCAGCTCCTGTCTGTACCATTTTGCCACATGAGTCTTTTATTATTGTATTATTATTATTATTATTTATTGACAGGGTGTCTCTATGTATCCCTGGCTGAACTGGAGCTCTGTGTGTAGAGCCCGCTGGCCTCAAACTCACAGAGATTTGTCTGCCTCTGCCTCTTGAGTGCTGGGATTAAAGACATATGTGACCACACCCCGTTCCCTCCTTTTTCTAATGGACACCAAGACTCTGTCTATGTTGGCTGTGTTGGCTGTGAGGCGTTCTGGCCAATCCCAGAAGGTGGCATCGGCGTCTCTTTGGCTTCCAAATGCTCCCAGAGCTCAACTCCAGGTGCCCTGGGGAAGAGCTCATGGATTCTTGCCATCATTGTTTTTGGATGTCTGCTTTTTTTTTTTTTTATGCCCTCAGTTGTTCCGATGCACCTGAGACAGAGCCAAATCAAACTTGGTGCACTCCAAACACGCAGTCCAAATGTCGAGAACTTCTGTGCCTTAAAATTAAGAAACCTAATCTTTAAGCAAACATTCATCAGTATTTTGAGTCATGATCCCATTTCCTTAAACAGCTAGGTGTGCAGGAGGATCAAGAGATCAAGGCCAGCCTGGGCCATGAAGCTGGATCTCATTGTAACACAGCTACATTGGACAGTTGCCTTTTTCTAGCTAGACACTTACATCCTTAACAATGGAAAGGAAGAGTGCCTGCGTTTCCAAGCAAATGTAGATGTGAGCTTGCTCCTGCTGACCCTACATGTTTCCCCCCCCCCCCGCCCCCCCTACACGCATGCGCGCGCACGCACACGCGCACACACACACTTTTTAAAACCCCCTCAGCTACACTGGCAGCCACCTTGTCTGTTGAGCATGTTGCTTCCTTTCCTTCTGTTACTTGTGTTTACTTTTGTTCTCTATTTGCTTACATTATAATCTCACTTCTTATGTTACAGAGAACATAGGGCAGAACCTAAAGTTCACCCTGATATAGGCAGCCTGCCAAAGCCAGGCTTTGGCATATGGAGGGAAGTCAGAACACTACCTTCCCTGCCAAAAGCAGTGTCTGTCTTGGGGAACTTTCTCTCACCCTGGGGTAAAGAGAGGCCTTCAGTTGCTCATCCTGATGTGCATTCCCTAGCGGTGTATTTGCAGACTGTTCTCAGAAGCTCAGTGCACGCACATCAATGTGCTTGTTGAAGTACTTCATGCCCACACCTCTAGAATCCCTGCATGTCCCAAGGGGACACCGCTGGGGCTGGGCTCACTTCAGCAGACCTGAAAGGGTGTTTTCCCAGCAGTCACTGGACAGCAGTTCCCTTGAACCTGTGTAGCAATAGCATGAGAGACGGTCTTCTCACCGTGAGGCACCAGAGGGGCTTGGCTGGCTTCTCCTGGGACTGACTGGCTGGGGCCTGACTTTTGCTCTGTCTTCAAGTCTATGTTTGTCCTGCTCTTTGCTCCTGGTGAGATCTTCAGTTCTATCTGCCACGCATCAGTGGTGTGTGTGTGTGTGTGTGTGTGTGTGTGTGTGTGTGTGTGTGTTGTATGTATATGTGATGTGTGGTAGCATGTGTTCCATGATGCACCTGTAGTAGAGATTGAAGGACAGCTTTCAGGAGTCAGTTCTCGCCCTCCACCATGTAGGTCCATGGGGTTGGATTCAGGGCATTATTCTCAGCAGCAGGCTCTTTTAACCACTTGAGGCATCTCACCAGTCCACCGCTTGGAGGTTCTGTGACTTATTTTCATACAGTCATTGAAAATAGGCTTGTGTCCTGCTTGCTTTACGTGTTCTGAAAATGTAGACACAGTCAGAGGTGACTGCACTGAGCTGACTTGTATACCATGGGGAGGAAAACATGATAGCACAGAAAGATGACTATGGCAGACATACTGACTGCTGTGTGCACACTGGACTTCGTACCCAGCCTGGAGTGCAGAGAGGTGGCAGAGATGAGATCTCGCCTTCGGGAGCCCTTTGTCTAATAGGAGAGACATGTCCGCAAGAAGATTGCACAGCCTCGCAGGCTTCTACTGAGTCTTGAGTCTTAAAAGATGACTTGCCCAGTTGGGTAAGAGACATAAGGGACAGATAGGAGTGTACAGGGGGTGGGGCGGCCGCTGGCCAGGATGGAGCCAGACCTCACTGAAGACCCAGCCCCGCCCCAGGTTGATATTTCAGAGGTCTGGGGAAAGGGTAACCCTGTCTTGATCTAGCCCTGGACCGTGTTTCCCACTCAGGGCGCTGGATGTGGCACATGTCCTTTGGTATTTGGACAGTAGGGAGACAGGAGGAGGCCCGAGCTCTGCTCTCTAGCACCCAGTAGCTCCAGATCAGTTTTTTAGATGTGTGTTGGTTGCTTTTCTTGTTGTTCTGAGAGAAACAACTTAAGGGAGGAAGGACTTAGCTCAGCTCACAGTTTGCGGGATGCAGTCCGTCATGGCAGGGACGGCATGGCGGCAGGAGTGTGAGGGAGGGAATGGGTCACACCGCATCTGCTGTCAGAAATCAAACAGGTGAACGCTGGCTTAGCTCACTTCCTCCTCTTTATTCAGTCCAGGACCCCAGGCCAGTGGATGGTGCTGCCCACATATAGAGTGGGTCTTCCTGTCTCAGTTAACCCAGCTTAGAAACTCACAGACTCACAGATGTGCCCGGAGATTTATATCCTAGATGTTTCTAGACCTGTCAGGTTCCCAGTATTAACTAACAGATGCCAGGTCACTACACCTGGATTCCAGCTACGTTCCAGCTGAACGTAGGGAGTTTTTAATCCCAACATAGAGTTTGAGACAGTTGAGACTCTTGACTGAATAAGTATCTTGACAGCTAAGGCCTATCTACCACACCACTCACCCGCTCTGCTGGCCTTTCTGGAACAAGGGGCCACACAGCTTTCAGGATACCCGAGAATATCTTTGCCACTTCCCATCCCTTACTAGCCTCCTCCTAACCCCACCCTGCCACACCAGAAGAGAACCTCAGGAGCTTGTCTCTGGGCTTTCTCATCCTGACACGGCCCCTCCGAACCAACCACCTTACACTTCCCTGCACTGTGAAGGCACAGACAGGTCTCTCCTGCCAGACTGGATCCTGGAGCTCAGTTCCCACACCTAGGAAGCAACTGGTCAGGCCTGGGTGAAAGACACAGCCTGACAGGAAGGATGTGAGAATGAGCAGCCACGGACTTCCAAGTCCACAACGAGGAATACAACAGCCACCAAGAAAATTCAGAGAGGAAGGTCCTTCTTGAACAGGGACATGTTCCTAAACAGAGAACTGGGGACAAGAGTGACTTAGCCCATTAGTCAGAGCCAGACACTTGTGAGGGTCCCATCTGTGCCTGGTTGGAAAGAATTCTACATGAAAGTGTCACCAGGATCAAAAGCACGCACACTCTGGTGTGCTGTGGGCTGGTCAAGGGGAGGGCAGGACACTCATGTGAGCCCTGTATGAGGGGTAACGCATGTCCTGGATCAGCCAGTCTGGGGCGGTGGGCAGAAACAGCCGTGATCATTGCAGTGATTATAGCAACCTTAGCACTGTGCACAGCACTCCACCCCCATGGCAGGGCTGCTGCTCGGGTGTGGCTCTCTGCCCACTCCCTCCCGGGGACTGCCACTTCTCTGACCTCACAAGACACTTCAGGTAGATTTCTATCAATGTCTCCTTCCAGGAAGGTTAATGTAAGTGGCAACTTTTCAAAGTAAAAAGCATAAAGAAGAAAAAAAAAAAAAGATCCCGGAAGCAGACCACTCCAAGGGGCATGAGCCATTTTGTGCATTGCCACCGAGATGTTTGTGTGTGTGAGTGTGGACACTAGAGGTCAGCTTCAAGTGTTGATCCTCAGATGCCATCTATCCTTTCCTTTGAGACAAGATCTCACTGGCATAGAGCTCCCCGGTTCAGCGAGGCTTGTCACAACAACCCCAGCAGTCCCTGTGACTCCCAGCCCGAGACTCCAAGCGTGTGCCACCTTACCCGGCTGGTTTACGTGGGTGCTGGGAGTCACACTCGGGCCCTCCTGCTTTCACAACGAGCCCTTTACTAACTGGCTGCCCCCCACCCGACCTGAGCATTTTTATAGTGATGGACATCACATACTGGGGGTGAGTAGCCGACTCCCATGGGGACTTCATGATGAAAATCCCACCACTAACATGGCCAGTCCTGAATGTATTAAATGAAGTGGCCATGGCTGTGACTATGGTAACTCAAAAGGATTTCCCTTGACAGCTCTGTGGCGCGGAACCCAGGGAGTGATAAGACATGCTCCTAACAGAGCACTGTTTGCAGAGAAGGCAAAATCCAACCATTGATGGGGAGCCCAGAGGTCTGGCCCTGCCCCTTCTACAGAGGGGATTGTGGGGATCAGGTGGTAGGTAGCATCTAGTTCAAGGCCCCAGAGTGACCAAAATCTGTATGTGTGGCCTCAGAGCCCAGATCTGGCCTGGCCCAAATGGCCTGTCTGCACACAACTACCCCACCCTGGTCTACCATGCGACTTCCCAGGTGGTTCAAATGCTGTTTTCAGGGCCAGCCACTTGTAAGGATGGTGGGCCAGCAAGAGTGGGCAGAACTTCTGAGCTGAAAAGAAAGGCAGCAGGATGGGCTGGAGAGATGCTCAGAGGCTAAGAGTACTTCCTGCCCTTACAAAGGACTGTGCATCAGACAGCTCTGGCCTCCGTGGGCATTCATGTGAACATAACCACACAGACATGTGCATAAGTAAGAGTAACTTTTAAAATATATTTTAAAAGGCTATAGATTTCTCAACTGGGTAGGGTGGCGCACACTTTTAAACCCTGTACTTGGGAGGCAGAGGCAGGTGGATCTCTGTGAGTTCAAGGCCATCCTGGTCTACAGAGGGAGTTCCAGGACAGGCTACATAGAGAGACCCTGTCTCAAACAAACAAAAAAATCAATCATGGTTGGCAGGATAGTCCAGCAGGTAAAAGGGCCTACTGACCTGAGTTGTCCTGTGACCTTCCTGTGCATACATAGCGAGTCCATGCCCACTCCCCACAGCAGCAATGACAAATGTATATAAACATTTTATTGCAAGGGTGAGGATGACCAACGCTTTGGGTTGTTGGCTTGCCTTGTTATTGTGTGAAGATTGGACTGAAGAATTAGCTGCAGAGGGGAAAGTTGTGGGTGATTGTGCAGTTCAGGGCTGGGCTCAGGGGAGAGCTGTAGATTCTCATTGTACTCCATTAGGAAAGTGCTTGCCTGTGTGCGGCCTGCTGTCTTAGTTTACGTACCATTTACCTAAGGTGCGTATGAAGGTCTGTTGTATCTTTGCTGTTGCCCTTCCTTGTTGTGAGATGTCCCCATTTTACAGATGAGGAAGTAAAATACTAGTTCTTACAAGGGGTGTGACTGAGTTGTGTTTCCATGCAGCACAGTAAGTGCTTTCCAGTTCTTTCCACCACAGCCTCAGCATTCCTCCCTCCTCTTCATAAAGGAGGATCATCTGTGGCTCCAGAGACCAGAGCTGCTCCTTCAGCCATGTGGCAGTCACTTTATGCATTTCCTAAAAAGTGCAAGGAGGGAGCTGAGAATGTGGTTCACTCAGTTGGAGTGTTTATCTCAATGCGGTCCTGGGCTCCATCTCCAAAACGGCATAAACCGGGCTGATGGTGCATATGTGTAATCCCAGCACTTGGGAGGTAGAGGCAGGAGGATCAGAAGTTCAAGGTCATCCTCAGCTGTATAATGAGTTAAAGCCCAATCTGACTTTTTCTCAAATAGAATGATGGATATAATTAATTAGTTAATTAAAAATTGAAGATACAAGGTAAAGAGTGTCATGGGCACAGATTCCTGGACACCGGCTTCCCACAAGAGATTCCCTAGGAAAACACGGCCTTCTCCTAGAGCCAGCCCCTCCCAGAGGACATCAGTATAGAAGACACTGATTTTCTTCAGGCTTTGTGTCAAAGGGTCCTGTTGACCCTTGGAAAGTGTTTACTTTCAGGTCCTAATCTTCCAGGGCAGAGATTCTTTACTACTGTGGTAAGACAGCATCCTGGGGAAGGCTGAGAAGCCGTGTTACTAAGGAGATCTCAAGGTGGTGGGTGCAACTGTAAATACAGGTACAGCTACTGCTACGTGAGCAGGAGATACACGTGGAGACCACTCTGCCCAAGTTTTGGCCCCAAACCCCAGGCCTGTACTTCCTGGTCCCATATGTTGCTTTTAATTTTCCTTAGCAGTTTTGGAGGAAGTGGGTCATTGTATTTGGTTCCTGGAGCCAGGAAGGAATGGTACTGGTCTTTTTCAAAACTCTCCAGGCAGGCACCACTCAACTCTGTGGTCCTCTTTCAGGTGGTAAGAGCTGCTGAGGAAGCTGCATCCACACTAGCCAGCTCCATCCACCCGGAGCAGTGCATCAAAGTGCTGTGCCCAATCATCCAGACGGCCGACTACCCCATCAACCTGGCCGCCATCAAGATGCAGACGAAAGTGGTAGAGAGGATCACCAAGGAGTCCTTGCTGCAGCTCCTTGTCGACATCATCCCAGGCTTGCTGCAGGTACGCTGCTGTTGAGGCCCGACACAGGCTGCTCCACGCAAAGCGGGACAGACTGGAAGCCACAAGTGACGACCCTGTCCTTGGGACCTGCGACTCTTCTGTTTAAAGTGTTTTGTTAGCGTGTTATTAATAACGAGTTTCATTGTGGCCTTTTCCTTCTGTGCATTCTGTCATGTCCGTCCCCCACTGCCGTCTCCTGTCCCTTTCCTGAGGATCCCTTCCCTTCCCTCCTCCGCTTTCATGGCTTTACTTATTTACTTCTTGCTGGTTGTTTGATTTGAAAAGCTCAGGTTCTATACCAGAGAATATTCTCTAGCTGATGCTTGTTTTAATAATTAAGATCTAGCCAAGTCCTTTTAGTCATAGTCCACCCGTGTCCTTTGTTAAAGAAGCAGAGGACCCCAAGAACACACGGCCACTGGTGGCTAGTCTAGAGATCTCGGTATATTCCTTGACAACCTGGTGCGTTTCATAAGGGTGGCTTACAGGAGTGTGGGTGAGGGGTTATCCACAGGAAGTGCTACGCCACTGAAGAAACTGTCCCTTCCCCAGCAACCGTTAACCATTGGATGAGGGGTCACTCGTGGGCCCTTCTCTTACTCCTGTGACAGGATGTTGACAGGCCCAGGCTTGCACAAACATATCTTCTTAGCCCACCTGCTCCTATGTGCAGCAGAAGTTAACTGATGGCCCAAATCAGCCCCTGTGGTTCAAGGAATGAGCCTCCTGTTTAGTGTAAACATATGCTGTTCATTGCTTCAACAAACGCCTGTTGCAGACTCCTGTGGACCAGCCCTAGGCCAAACGGGCGAATGGAGTATACATCATACATACTTTGCCGTCCTGTGTCTGTGCTTGGTGGGGCTCTCCTGCCTTCTATGAGACATGGGGGGCCACATAGCAGCGGCAAGTGACAGTGTCCTGTGCTGTGTCGGGACACAGAGCAGGCATCAGTGAAGAGAGGTAGAGAAACTAGCTTCCCATTTCATGCGTGCTGCTGTTTGCCGTTTGTAAGGGTTTGTTTGGACTTACTGTTGAAGACTGGACTATCCAAGATGGAGGGAAAGACACGGAGGCGGTGTAGTCGCCAGGGCTGTCTGTAGCAGAGCACACGGCCCTCCTTTTAGCTGGGACGTGAGGGGCACAGGAAGCCCCTGCTGTCCCTGCACCGTAGAGAGATCTTGCTTTTAGGAATAGCTAGTTGTATTTTTTTTAAGTGTGCGTGCACGTGTGTGCAGTGTGTGCGTGCACATGCTGGTCAGAGAACAGTTTGAGGGGACTCCGTTTTCTCCTTTCACCCTGTGAGTCCTGGGTATCAAGCTTGGCAGAACATGCCGTCACCTGCTGAACTGTACCCCTGGCCCTCTCGTTTCTTTTAAGCCATTTCCGCTCAGGCAGTTTGCTCCACCACCAAGGAACCTGGATGAGGCATTTGTTTCTCCACAGCTCCCCGGGGCTTTTCCCTCCATTCCTCCTCCCTCTTGCCCTCTGGGGTGCCAGCACCTCATAACAAAGCAGCCCCCCGGCACCCACGTCCTCCTGCCCCTGCATGCCACGCATGGCGCCAGTCACTTTTGACCCTCCAAGGCGAAAGCTCTCTAGATTCACCTGCAGGTCTGACAAGTCCGGGGTTGCGCTCCGAGGGCATCTGTGGAAGCGCTGCCTGGGAGGCCAGCTGTGATCTGACTTCCTCTCTGCGTCCCCTTCGACTCTAGGGTTATGACAACACCGAGAGCAGTGTCCGGAAGGCCAGCGTGTTTTGCTTAGTGGCAATCTATTCCGTAATCGGAGAAGATCTGAAACCTCACCTTGCACAGCTCACGGGGAGCAAGGTAGGTATAGTATTACCTGCTGTTGCCCGCACCTGGGCCGTCAGCTCACCGTGAGCCCCTGGGTGGCGGCTCTTTTCACTGGGTGTGTTTAGCTGTCTGACTTCTCAGAAGGCATTTTCCCTAAGGTGAAAATGACTGGCTGTGTAGTTAAGCCATGGGAAGGTGGTTCTGAATGACACACCATAGGCCATTCTAACTGGTTTTGAAAAGACAGCCTAACTTTCTGAAGGAAGACAACCTTGCTCAGGAGCCAGGTTGCCCCCATCCCCCATGGAATCAATAAAGAAATTTACCTCAGGATGGGCAAGTTGGTGCAGTGGATAAAAGTGCTTGCCGTGAAACCTGACAGCCTGCGTTTGATCCCTGGAACCCACATAAAGGTGGAAAGAGAGATCCAACCTCCACGTGCATTCTGTGGCATGCACACATGCACACACACAACAATACATTCTTTTAAGATTACCTCATCCTTGAACAAATTGCTGGACTGAGTTGAGTGCCTTGTGGGCATCAGTAGGATTGGCATCCTTGCCCTGGGCCTGCTGCACCTCAGGCACTGTTCCATACGCTTGGCATGCCAATGGAGAGCAGAATCCAGGGGCACGGGGCCCTGCTCTTTGTGAGAGGAATTTTCTAGTGAGGTGTGTTTCAAGTTGGGCTGCTGTTTTGACACAACTGGGGAGCACCAGAACCAGTGCCTCACTTCCCCAGAAGTCGGGCAGCTCTATGCCCTGCCGCAAGACAGGATTCCCTAAGGGGCACGAATGGTCATTCCCTTGAGCCTGTCTGAGGGTGCACACTCCTAAGAGGGCCCTGCTCCCTGTCTGAGAAGAACTCTGTAGGGCAGTGCTTCCTTACAGTTAGGTGCCGCTTTGACACTGAAAGGCATCCTAGCCAGGCCTCTTTCCTCATCGACCCTGGGGGCCACTTGCTTGTGGAAGCTCACCTGTACAGTGTCAGAAGTTTGATGGCCCACAACCCCAGCCACTGTCTCCCTGTCAGTAACTCTCCCTTCAACTGTAATGGCTCTACACATGGTCAGGTGTCCCCTGAGAGCAAAGCTATCTATCTGTAGTTGAGAACCGCCTAGTCCAGAGGACATACTCTGAAGACTGATGGAAAGAGGCAAGAGAAGCAAGTGGGGGAGTGAGGCTGGGGAGTGCTTGCCTATCGTGCACAAAGCCCTGGGTTCCACCCCCATGCTGCATAAACCGGGTTTGGTGCTTTTCACCTGTAATCCCAGTGCTCAAGTGGAGGCAGAAGGATCAGAAATTCAAGATCATCTTCAGCTACATGGTTAAAGGCTAGCCTGAGTTACATGAGAGTCTGGATGGATGGACAGATGGATGGATGGATGGATGGATGAATGGATGGATGGATGGATGGATGGATGGGTGGGTGGGTAGGTAGATGGATGGATGAGTGGGTGGGTGGATGGATGGATGGATGGATGGGTGAGGATGGGTGGGTGGACGGGTGGGTGGGTGGGTGGATGGACGGGTGGGTGGATGGATGGGTGGGTGGGTAGGTGGGTGGATGGAGTTAAAGGCTAGCCTGAGTTACATGAAAACACAGGTAGATAGATAGATAGATAGATAGATAGATAGATAGATAGATAGATAGATAGATAGATAGATAGAGAGGTAGATAGATAGATAGATAGATAGATAGATAGATAGATAGATAGATAGATAGATTGATTGATTTGCCATACCTGACCCAATCTCCACTCTCTTCCACCTCCCTCCTGCCAGGACTCTGATCAGATTGTTGTTTTGTTTTTTTTCCCCAGAAACAAGGTTTCTTTGTGAAGTCCTGGCTATCCTAAAACTCACTCTGTAAACCAGGCTAGCCTCAAACTCTGATCCACCTGCCTCTGACTCCCGAGTGCTGGGATTAAAAGAGTACGACATTACCCCTGGCTCAGATTGCTTTCTTAACTGTTAACGAAAATGGTAGGTGGTAGTCACACAGCTTTCCACCTCCTCTCCTCCTCTTCCTCCGTGGGGATTCAGAGGTGGCTGAACTACAGTGACGACCATCAAGGCCCTATTCATAAAGGGAGTTGGGCTTACAAATGAATTAACCTAAAACTATTACCCAACCCTTTCCGATATATGTGGTTAATGTATGTCTCTTCTCTCTTAGGGATTAGAGTCTTGGTCTGTTAATTGTGCCTTTGTGCACACAATTTTTTAATTCCAAGGAATAAATTTATTTGTCTCTTTTTCTTGTTTCCTGGACCTTTGGGGTCCCACTCCAGAAACCGTTACCACATCCACGGTCAGGAAGCCTCTGTCCAGCCCTCGTGAGTGTCAGATTTTAGGCTCGTAGATCTCTCAGGTTCAGCTTTGTGGTTCACTTGGGCTGTTTTTTAACTCCGCCCTACTCCGTCCTATCTCTCCCTGTGTCCCCCCACCCCAGGCAGCTTCGCCTCCGCCTCGCTGTCCTGCCGTGTGTCCATGACGTCATACTCCCGTGTGAGTTCCAGGAACCACACCGGAGAGAAAAGTGTCTGTCCTTCTGAGACCGGCTTGATTCCCTTGATGTGGTCAGCTCCAGTTCACCCATTTTCCTGCAGATAACACAGCTTTGTTGTTCTTTATGCCTGAACAAACCCCACTGTGTGTGTGAACCATGTCTTCTTTATGATCCCTCTGCTGTTGGATGCCTAGTTGGCTCCGTTTGGGTTCATTTTTGTCTGTGGTGTGAAGGTAAACTTGACTCTGTGGCAGATAGCTGTCCATCTCCCAGAAGCATCATTGTTGGAAGGAACATCTTCTTTCCATCGCAGTCTTGACACCGTTGTCCAAGTATCCATGGGAAGGGCTCCTTCTGCAGGATTCCACCAGTGCATGCATACAGAAGTCTCTATGCCAGCACCACATGGTTGCCTTTGGCTTTGTGGGGTTTTTGTAGGTTTTGCCGTGTGTGTGTGTGTGTGTGTGTGTGTGTGTGTGTGTGTGTGTGTCCTGCATGTGACATGGCACGTATGTGGGAAAAATCAGAGTACAACTTGCCACTTGGCTCCCTCCTTCCACCATATAAGTCCTAAGAATCAAATTCAGCTCATCAGGCTCGGGAAGAGTGCTTTTCTCCACGGAGCCATCTCACTGACCCTAGTGTTTTGGGGTTTTTAAGATAAGGTCTGGCTCTCTGGCCGAGACCAGCTTCAGACTTGTCCTCTTGCCATAGGCATGAGCCACCACACCAAGCTTAACTTCATCTTTTTTTCTTTTTGCAGTGCTGGGGAAAATCAAAACCAAGGCCAGGATAGGTTTCCTGGGGTCAGCCACAGTACTCTCAGGTGTGGCTGGCATCAGTGGGTGTCTGTAGGAGGGTCCTGGGGGAAGCAGCAGCTGCAGCACAGGTGCGGAGGTTATCTGGGTCTTTACCCCTGTGCTGTGCAGACCCTGCCCCTATGAGCCTTCCTCAGCGGCCCCGGCAGCCCAGCCTTCAGGTCACTTGTTCTCTAAGTTTACCCCGTGAACCTAGACCCTGAGCTTGTCAACAGTAACCCAGCCAGAGCATCTGGGTACCAACCGTCTTCAGACACCAGACTGCCGACCAGCCTGCTTCTTGGTGATTTCCCCCTGCTCACTCGTCTTTGTTTTCTCTCTGCAGATGAAGTTGCTGAACTTATACATAAAGAGGGCCCAGACCACCAACAGCAACAGCAGCTCCTCCTCTGATGTGTCCACACACAGCTAGTGGCTGTGCCAGTCTGTGCAGAACACACATTGGTGGTGCCTCTGAGAAGCCCTATCAGCTGCCCAGTCCATTCGAGGAGGCCGCACATAATTTATTACAATCAGTATTTTGGTCCCTTCCAGCTTTTGTGTAGAATTTTGCTGGTATTGAATGTAACGGAAGCAAGGCCTGTTATACAGTCTCCCTAGAAACAAAAGGACTGAGAAATGAAGAGCCATACTTACACGTGTCTTGCACCGCCTGCTGACATCACCAAACCATGGAGGGCACAGTTCTTAGAAACCAGAGCTCTCCAGCCAGTGCTTGGTACACAGTAGCTTATTTTTTCAGTCCATATGGACTTGGGGGTGGTTTGGGGTGTTGCTGTGTGTTCTTTATGCTTCTGTTCTTAGAGTGTGGTCAGACGGGACAAGACCCCCACCTGTTTTCCACCTGACGCTGAAAAAGGCTGTGTGTGTCTTTAGGTTTTGTCTTAAAAGACCTTGTCAAAGTGGGACTGCAGTCTGGGCAAGGCAAGGACAACCACTGGATGTGGCCTCGTGACAAACAAGTGGGGTTGGCTTCTCGGGGAGACAGGAGCACCTGGGAATGGAATCAGCAATGCCACCGCTGTTTTCATGGTTGCATTAAATAAAAGGTGACTGCAGAACGCCACGATTGGAAACAGGCTCGCATTGTGTTACCTCCCAGGGAGTCACTGGCCTCACCTCTTGAAGGTCTTTTGACACAGCAACTAAGGTAGAGTCTGGCTAAACAGATTTTGAATAAAATTCTTAAGCCAAATGACAATTCTTAATGCAATCATGCAAACTTTCCTAGGCTGGCCCTGAATTTGATATCCTCCTGCCTCTAGCCTCCCAAATACTGGGGTTTATAGATAGGGGCCACATGCCCAGCAAAAGACTCTCCGGGGGTGTTCATTTTAGCAAAGCATGCGCTCTTCCAGTACAGAGCCCACTTCAGCTACCAGAGGTGAAAGGAGAGGTTGGGCACTTGACTTCTTCGCCCCGATCCCAGCACTGCTTCTCTGACCCTCCAGATGATTGGGTTGGCCATTGGTGGCCACACCTTTAATCCCAGTACTTGAGAGGCAAAGGCAGGCGGATCTCTGAATTCTAGGCCAGCCTGGTCAGTTCCAGGACAGCCAGGGCTATGTAGAGACTCTGTCTCAAACAATCAAAAAGACCTATGCTGTATTTGGAAATACACTGAAAATGAAGGCCCCTAATGATGTGTGCGTGTGCATGTGCGTGTGTGCGTGAGAGAGAGAGAGAGAGAGAGAGAGGTGAGTGGCTCACACATGTGACTGCCCCACTGCTGCTGTTTGGAGAACTCAGGGGTGCATTTTAAGGGATTTGCTGTTATTGACTGGCCTAGAATCAAAATATAGCAGGACCAGACCTTACTTTTGGTTAAAACAATGAAAAATCCTATCTGTTAAGAGTTCATTAATGAGATTCCTTCTCACCCTCCACTAGGGTCCCTCTGTGTTGTAGCCACTGCCCTGTAGAATTGTGCGAGCTGACCAGGTTACTTAGGAGTTCTCTTATGCCTGATGCAGTTAGAAAGACCCTTCTATAGAGTTCTCTACCCCACAGATGGTCACCATGGCCTCCACCATAACCAGACAGTTCCAGAATATTGCCTGTTTTCCTCACAAAGGGCTAGCCTTGAATGTCACATGCCCTCTTCAACCTGAGTAGAGAGAATACAATCATTTCACAGGTCTCTTGGGCTCCATCTGAAGACTGCTGCCCACAATGCTGAGGAGACTCGCATGCCGCCGCCACCACCTCACGGAGGGCGACTGCGCCGCTCTCGGAACCCTGACAGCTACAGCTGCCTTGCCTTGCCTCACCTCCCAAAGGACTCTGTTCAAAGCACCTAGACCCTGAAGGACTCTTCACAGCACCCAGAACTGTTTGCCTACTCATCTATCTGACTATCCAGGGCCTTGAAACCCCCTACCCTGTGTCCAGGGGGACTGCTCATCTGACTTCCCGCTTCCTGGCAAGCCGCCCCTCCCTCCACTGGACACTTGTGTGCGGTGTGGACCGGGTGCCCACAGGTGGCCTGGGCTCGCCTTCTCTATGGCTCACTACTAGCTTTTCCACACCTGTGCAGGTAATGCCACAGGTTTGTCTCTGACATCTTCTGTTTCTTTCTCTGCCACCCTTACGGAAACTCACATTTTAAAAGACAGCAAATTAGAACGTCGTAGACCCCCCCCCCCAACCAGGACTCTGCTAACAATGTTTGGAAGAAATAAATGCTCTGAAAACAGTCAGCCACCAAAATAGTTCACACGCATGGTCCCTGCGCCCCCGGATTGGGTGTTGTTTGTTTTGGGTTTTTTTGGGGCTTTTTCATGTTACATCCATATCTGTATTTATATCTTATTTGTTTCACCTTCCAAGTGTATCATGGCAAATGTACAGATTTTTTTGTTGTTGTTAATAATGTGCTAGGATTTGCTAAAAAAGAAAATTAAAAAAAAAAAAAAAACGAGTTTGCTGTGGAATATGAGACAATTCAGTTGAAACTGTGTGTGTGGTGCTGTGTGAACCTTCAGGTGACCTGCAGTTTCTTGTCAGATTGTCACCATCCTGCTGTGTTTACAGAGACAGTGAGAACACGCCTCTTTGTGACATTAAAGGGTCAAACCTGAGAGGGCCAAGTAGCTCAGCCAGTAAGGGCACTTGCTTTGCAGTCCTGAGGAGCTGAGTTTGATCCCTGAACCCACATAAATGTAGGAGAGAGCGAGCTAACTCCCTCAAGCTGGCCTCTTGCCTGTGCATGAGGGCCACAGTATGACTCCCCCCCACCATACACATACAATAATAATAACAGATTTAAAAAGGAACAAAGGCCAGGCATGCCTTTAATCCCAGCACAGAGAGGTTTTCTCTCTGTGTGAATTGAAGGCCATACTGCACCACAAAGTGAGTTCCAGGAGAGCCACAAACTGTACACAAAACACAAAACACCAAGGTCTGGCTTGACGGTGCACAGCTTTGATGCACTCAGGAGGCAGGGTCTACAGCTTGGTCTACATAGCGGGTTCTATGCTAGCCACAGTACGTAGGAAGCCCCTATCTCAAAAAAAAAAAAAAAAAAGCCAGGTGGTGGTGGTACATGCCTTTAATCCCAGAATTTGGGAGGTAGAGCCAGGTGAATCTGTGAGTTCAAGGCTAGCCTGGTCTACAAAGTGAGTTCCAGGACAGCCAGAGCTACACACAGAGAAACCCTGTCTTGAAAAACCAAAATTAATTAATTAATAATAATGATGATGGTGCATGCCTTTAATCTAGCACTTGGAGGCAGAGGCCAGCTTCGTCTACATAGTGAGTACCAGGGCAGCCAGGGCTACATGAGAGAGACCCTGTCTCCAAATTAAGAGAGGTCCAACTGTCTGGGAAACCCCCCTCCATCCAGTGTCTCCCGTGAGCCCCCGCTGTGCGATGAGACAGAAAGGGGGTACATGGGATATGAGTCGCTAGCTGTTCTCCAGAGCAGCTGCAGGAGCAAGTGCTTGTCTGGACCCCATTTTCTCAGCCAAGCAACATCACTCTCTTCTAGAAGAGTTTGAAGCAGGGAGGAAACTGACCCTGGCTCCAAGACCGGGCCAGACCTGATGAGGGCCAGTGCTATCCTATACTCTATCGGCTCTGCAGCTCTTGGACCTAGAGTAGGGCCTGGCCCTGGCTGCTGGGCACCAGCCTTGGGGAGAAGACATGATGGGGTGGCTCCACATCCTCCCTGAAGCCTTTTAAAATGTATTTCTTGATTTCTAAGATCGTTGTTAAGAAGGTAACGTGCAATCTTGGTGTGTGTGTGCGCACACACACACATGCAAAGTCAGTTCTCCTTCTACCGTGTGCATCCCAGGTATTGAACTCAGGTTCTCAATCTTGGCAGCAAGCACTTTTACCTGCTGAGCCATCTCACCTCCATCTTGGCTCTTTAAGAGTGTATTTTGGTGGCATTAAGTTCACTCGGTGCTCAATCGGCACCACTGTGGTGGTGAAGAGTCCGTCTCTGGAACTCATCTAGTGAAACCATCTACTACCCACGGACTCCAGTCCCCACCCCTGCACTCCCTGAGGGGTTTCTGCGTGTGCACGTGTGTGCAGGCATAAGTGTGGTGTGCGTGCAGGCCAGAGGACAACATCAGGTGATGGTCTTCACGTGCTGTCCACTTTGGTTTTTCTTTTTGAAACAGGGTCTCTCACTGATTGGGTTTTTACCAAGTAGGCTAGGCTGGCTGGCCAAAGAGTCCCGGGCATCTCTATTTCCTGTCTCCATTTCTCCTGCATTAGGATTACAAGTCCACAGCACTGTGTTTGACTTTTTAATGTGCGTCCTGGGAACAAACTCAGGTACCTTATTGCCTGGTGACCCCTGTCTCTGAGAGTAACTTCTACATTACATAACTCTCAGAAATAGTCAAGCACAGCATTTCACCTTTTTCTGACTCTCCTAATCTTTTTGATGGGTCATAATGTCCTCACAGTTCCCCGCGGTAGAGCAAGTGTCACAATTCCCTTCTTTTTTAAGGCTGAATAACCCCTGGAGAGACCCCAGTCCTGGAGTCTCACAAAGGATGTTGAGGGCTTAGTTTTGAGAGACTGGGGTAGAATGGTGAGTTCAAGTCCAGCCTAGGCTACGTAGTAAGCACCCATCTCGGAGATCAAGACAGGAAGCATTTGGCAGAAGTGCTGTGGGAATTTAGAGGTGATGTCAAGTCAAGCAACTCTTGGCAGCTGGTCACCTGCTCTGCTCCCTCCGTGGACTGGAGTTCACAGGCTGGTGACGTCACCCACACCCCTCCCTGCATACTCGAGTTCCATTACTCATTAGCAAGTATGGAAAAACCCTGGGAGAGGAAGGATGGACTCAGTGTTCTCTGGTGCTCTAAGCCCAGCACCATCGCGACTCCTTTTCCAGGAGGCAGCCAAGCAGAGATTGTTCTAGGAGGATGGCAGACCCAGAGCGGGGACAGATCCCGTAGCTATTCTCGGCTCTGGGGGTTGAACTTCTAGCTTTCTACTTAGCTTTGAAGGAAGTCACGGAAGGGGTCTGAACCCCCTGAAACTGCTAAGGGTCTCAAGATGAGAATCTGGCTTGAAGTCCCTTCATGTTTCTGACATCTTCACATTAGCAGTAAGGGTGACTGAGCACTCAACATCCTTTGTGAGGGATTTGATGCTTTTTAAAAAGATTGTAATTAGGGCTGATGAGATGACTCAAAGCCTGGGACCTACAGCGTGGAAGGCGAGAACTGACTCTTGAAAGTTATCATCTGACCTTCACAGAGAGAGGTGAGAAGAGAGAAAGACAGACAGACAAAGACACACCCACCCACACAGAGAGACAGACAGACAGACAGACAGACACACACACACACACACACACACACACACAAACTTTTTTAAATGTAGGCAAGGGGCTGGAGAAATGACTGTCAGCAGTTAAGAATACTTGCTCCTCTTTCAGAAGACCTGAATTCAATTCCCAGCAGCCACTGGTAGCTCACAGCCATCAATAACTCCAGTTCCAGGGGATCACATGCCCACTTCTGACTTTCAGGGCACCAGGCATGCATGTGGTGCACATACATATATGCATACAAACTCTTATGCACATCAAATATAAATCTAAAGGAAAAAAAAAACACTTCACAAACTAAAAATGGAGGTAAGGTCCCTTTTGTTTCTGCCATTGAACAGCGTGAGCAGGTTTCCAGCCAATCTTGTCTCTGGCTCCCATCTGGCCCTAGGCATGCTGGGATAACAGACACAAGGCCACCACAATGGCTGTTTACTTGGATCCAGGAGTTGAACTCAGGCTGTCAGGCTTTTGCAGCAAGTGTGTTTTACCAGCTGAGCCCTCTCACCAGCCCATCCGATGTTTCTGAAGAATTCTCTCTCAATGTGGCTTATTACAGATCTGCAGATAATAGAGCCGCTGTCCTGTTCCAGTTCCAGATGGGAAAACTGAGGCACAAGGAAAACCCCAGCTGGAGAGTAACAGATGGAGCCAGGGATTCTCCTTACCAGCTCAGCCCCTCCCTTCACACCCCAGTGGGCCATTTGCTTTCCCTACAGTTATGGAGACATCTGGGTCTCTGTGTACATCAGAACCCTGGGGAGCTCCAGTCCCTTAGAGCATTGGTGAGCCTGAATGGATTCCTTCCTAGTAAGTGACCAAGTGATGCTGAGTCTGCTGGCCTGTGTCTCAACCTTCATGAACATTCTAGAGTCTGGAATCTAGACTGTGGCAGAAAATAGCACTTGGCCTCAGGGAACTTAGCCTGGGGGCCACCTTGCTTGATGTTGTGGGTAACTATAGCAACAATCAACAACACCATAATTAGGACCATTGGAAGTGAAATAGGCTAGGCTGGGGAGATTGCTCAGCTGGGAAAGCGCTTGTCAAGTTCAATGCCCAAAACCCATGTAAAAAGTCGGATATGGTGGCACACCCTTGTAACTCTAGTACTTGGGAGGATGCCTGGGGAGCCCTCGACTAATGTGTGAGCTCCAGACCAATGAGAGACCCTGCCTCAAAAATAAGGTGGGTAGCAATCCTGAGGTTATCTTCTGGCCTCCACATATGTGTGTGCATGCATGCACATACACACACTCATATACCAACACACACATGCATATATACACACATAATATTTAAGTGAAATGGGTACCATGTTAGAGAGAGCACAGGCAGAAGTGTCCAGCCATGCTGAGCACAAAGCCCTCTGTTCAGGGATGGACTTCCTCCCTGACCTCTCTGGCTCCTCCTGTATTTATTAACTCACACTTTGGAGGTTCCAGGCAAGAGCGAGCAAAGGTCATGTGAACGGGCATCTAATCCTGGATTACGTATTGAAATGCATCCACTCCATGTCCTCCTCTGATGTGTCCTGCTGCCAGGCTATGGTCCCAGAAGCTAGCTCCTCCTCAGACCCTTTCCTGTATGCATATCCTGGAAGCAGGCCAAAGATGCCCCTGCCTCCCTCCATGTCCTACGAAGGCCTGAGTTCCAGAGGGACCAGTCAGGGGCATGTGGGGTGGAGTGAGAAGGCATCTGGTTCAGGCTCTGAGCCCCTTCAGCATCCTCCCCTAGAAGAGCCCAGAGAGTGCCTGAGGCACGTCTGGGTACCTGGTCAGTGTCTATTGGTCTTCCACTTCCTGGTCCATACCTGGACACCTCAGGCTGCAGTAACAGTGATAAGAGCTTACTATCTGCAATCAGTCTCTGAGACAGGAGCCCTGATTACTCCTGTTTCCTCGACGGGGAAACAGGCAGAGCAAGGTCAAGTAGCTTGCTTGGGGTCACACAGCTACTAAGAAGCAGATCTGGGATTCAAATGCAGGAAGTCAGGCCAGTGAGCAAGGGTTCTTGCTGCCCAACATGACCTCATGACCTGAGTTCTATCTATCCCTGGAACCCACAGTAGGAGGAGAGAATCAGCTCCTGCTGATTGTCCTCTGGCCTCCAAGTGTGTACTGTGTTGCGCGCGCGCACACACACACACACACACACACACACACACACACTGAAGACTCCTTTCACTTTCTCTGACCCACCAGTCCATTTCCTACCCCTGACTCTTGTTAGTAAATTCTTGGGCCCTGGCTGGTCTCAGACCAGCTCAGTTGGTCAGGCCACCAAGCTCACAGTTAACCTCCTGCAGAACCTTTAGGAAGCACTAGCAGGCAGGGCCTGGCTGGGAAAGGGGAGCACACACTAGTTTGGGAGAGGATGGGGTGTAAAGAAGGAAAGAGCAGTTGATTTCACTGATTGTTTTGAGCCTGAGTATCTCTTGTATCTCAGGTAGTCTAGAACTAAACCTAGTGGAAGATGACCTTGAACCTCTGATCCTCTTGCTTCTAACTCCAGAGTGCTATGATTTCAGGTGTGCTCTGCCACATCCTGTTTACTTGGTGTTGGGCTAGAACCTAGGGCCTTATGCATGCTAGGCAAGCACTCTACCAACCGAATCATAACCCTAGCTGCAATTTCACCGATGTTGATGATTGGCTTCCTAATTTGGGTTCATGGGTATTTGTTGTTGTTGTTGATTTTTTTTTTTTTTTTGAGACAGGGTTTCTATGTGTAGCTTTGTGCCTTTCCTGGAACTAACTTGGTAGCCCAGGCTGGCCTCAAACTCACAGAGATCCGCCTGCCTCTCTGCCTCCCGAGTGCTGGGATTAAAGGCGTGCACCACCACCGCCCGGCCGAGACAGGGTTTCTATGTGTAACAGTTCTAGCTGTCCTGGAACTCGCTTTGTATACCAGGCTAGCCTCCAACTCACTCTGCCTCCCAAGCACTGGGATTAAAGGTATGTGCTACCAAGCTGGGCGGTGATGGCACGCGCCTTTTATCCCAGCACTCAGGAGGCAGAGGCAGGCATATCCCTGGGCTACAGAGTGAGTTCCAGGAAAGGCACAAAGCTACACAGAGAAACCCTGTCTCGAAAGCCCCCCCCCCCAAAAAAAAAGGTATGCGCTACCACTGCCTGGTAGTATTTTTTTTTTAAGATTTATTTATTTATTATGTATATAGTGTTCTGCGTGCATGTATCCCTGCAGGCCAGAAGAGGACACTAGATCTCATTACAGATGGTTGTGAGCCACCATGTGGGTGCTGGGAACTGAACTCAGGACCTCTGGAAGAGCAGCCAGTGCTCTTAACCACTGAGCCATCTCTCCAACCCCATTCATGGGTATTTTATGACTGCTTGTAACAAATGTATTCTTCTCTTTTGCATGTCATAAATTTTATAATTTATCATTATAACTTATTATTATTAGTGTGTGGCGTATGTACGCATGTTGGGGTGCACTCACCCATGAAATCTTCCACAAGAAGACATTGGGTGTCCTGCTCTATCGTCTCCCTCGTTCCCTTGAGACAAGGCCTCACATTGAACCTTGAGCTAGGCTAGCAGCCAGCAATCCTCCTGTCTCTGCCCCACACAGTACTGAGTTACAGGCATGTACACAGCTGTGCACAACTTTCTGCATAGGTCTGGGGATCCAAACTCGGGTGCCCAGACTTCACAGCAAATGCTGGCTCTCTGAGCTGCCTCTCCAGCCCCAGACCTGGCGGGTTCTGGGGATCAAGCTCAGGTCCTTGTCCGTACACTGCGAGCACTCTGCCAGTGGAGTCGTCTCCCCAACCGAAATTTCTATTACAGTCACAGAAAACAGACAAGACAGGCCCTGAACAGCAACCATTGGACAGTTTGTCCCCTTTCGCTCCTGTTCCAAATCAGTCTGTTTCTCCCTCATGTGGTTTTGCCTCTTAATGAAGGCCAAAGGGAAACAGTCACAGAGGCTTTCCCAGCCAAGTCTGAGGTAGAGGAGAGAGGACCCAAGAGAGACCCACTGAAAGAGAACTCACCAGCTCTTGGAAGTAACCAGATGCATGGGGAGAGACTGAGGAGACTCAGCCTGCTCAATGCCCTTCCCAGCCAGGATGCTTCTCTACCTCTGAGCCCAAGCAGCTAGTGGCACATTTGAGAAGACAGGAATTTTCACGACTACAATGATCCCTGTACCCAAACCATGCTCCTGACTTGAGAGTTTCCTGACTCAGGACTGGGCTGCAGCTCAGTGGTAGACATTTGCCTAGAACACAGGAGGCCCAAGTTCAATGCCCGGCACCACAGAGGCACAGACTGGGCAGTGGCAGGGGAATTCAATACTAGGGCCCACGGGATGTCAGGGTGCTGTATCCGTTATGTAATAAGCACTAGTTCATTGAAACAACAATAACAACAGAGGTGATTTATGCATGTATTTATGTACTTACATAGTTAGTTTGCAGTACTGGGGATGTAACTCAGGATCTTGTGTGCCTGGGCAAGTCTTCTATCACTGAGCAGCCACACCTGCAGTCAAAGCAAATGTTAAAGGGGGCGGGGCTGAAGAGATGAGGACTGATTCCCAGAACCTACTTGAGGCAGTTCCAGGGGATCTGACACCCTCTTCTGTCTCTGTAGACACCCGCACTCACTCACACATGCTCATACCCACACACATAGTTAAAATAAAATACAGCCTTTTGAAATGTTAGAAAAGAAGTTATTGAAAGCTTCATGGAGTAAGATTATTCTGGATTTTATTCATTAATTTATTTACGTGTGTGTGTATGTGTGTGTGTGTGTGTGTGTGTGTGTGTGTGTTTGGGTGTACATACTATGGTGTGTTTGTAGAGGTTGGATGACTTGCTAAAGTTGGTTCTTTTCTTCCACCATGAGGGTCCCCACATCAAACTCAGGTCACTGGGGTTGGTGGCACCTTTACCTGCTAAGCCCTCTTGCAAGCCCTGATGATTCCATTTTAAGACACTTGCATTCCACTATGAAATGCAAGTCTAACTTCTGAGGGAACCCAGAGGGACAGTGGGGACCACCCTAACAAAGTTTGTCACTTGTTAAGTTATAAATACAGGTTTTCTATAAGGTGGCAAGTCAATGTCAAATCCTGAATTTATAAGACAAAACTAGCATTAGGGAGGCCGAGGCAGGAGGATTCCCAGTTCAAGGACAGCCTGAGCTACACAACAAGACTGAATCAAAAAGAAGTAAAGAGGGCTGGAGAGATGTCTCAGTGGTAAAATGCACTTGCTGCTCTTGCAGAGGACAAGCTTGGTTCTCAGCCCCCACATTTGGGGGCTCAGAACCTCCAGCTCCAGGGGAGCTGACACTGTCTTCTGGCCTTTGTTGGCTCCTACATAAACATGTGCATAGACACACATAATAATAATAATAATAATAATAATAATAATAATAATAGCAACAACAACAACATAATGATAATGATAAATCTTTTTTAAAGAAATTATAAAGTAAAACTCTAGTCAATGGTCATGTTTTTCGGATTTTCCCTCCAAAAAAAACCAAAAGAGCAGCTATGAGGGTCATCTTGAGCTATTTCCTGCCCTAACTTTTGCAGAGGCACTGGCCAGTTTGTGCTCAGAGTCGCTGGCGCCTGCAGAGTAGGGTTAGGTTCAGGACCCAGGGCAGAAGCCAAGAGCAGCTCCACCCTCTGAAGACAGTCCACGTGCGGCATGAAAGCTAAGGGTTCCTACCTTTGTGCCATATCCTAATTCCAAATTTGTATTTCAGGCTGTGGTTTTGTTTTTAAACCTCCTTTCCCTGAACACATGTCTTGTGGGTGTAATGAACAAGAATAGGGAGTAATTCACACAATGCCTGTTAGGGCCTCGCTTTGGAGGACGAGTCAGCTCACCTCCGGTGGTATTTTCCCATAACCTCCAAAACCAGCAACATGGAGGTCAGAATTGCTTTACATACTTACCTTGCCCTGAGACCATCCAAGAAATGTAGTTTTTGGGGGTTTTTTTTGTTTGTTAATCTAGGTGAATGTTGCTTACACCCCAAGAAGATCAGGATTTTCAACTGGAGATGGAACTCTGTGGTAGAGACCTGGCTTGGCAGAGGCTAGGCCTTGGGCTCCATCTTCAGCACTATCCACATGGCAGGAATTCCTTCCTGGGAAGACATGGCATCTATGCCCACCTCATAAGGTTATAAAGACAAACCAAAGTACAACCCCAGCACAAGTCACTCTGGAAGCAGATGCATTTACTGGGCATACTTATGAGCACGGGTGGGTCACCAGCACAAGTGTGGGGGCCCCCAATACAGCTCCGCTGAAAGTTTGCGCCCAGCATGGATGATGGCTTCCCCGCAGCTACAGAGGAGGACTCAGTTCAGTCAACCTTCCCCAGCCCACATACCCTAACACCTCCCAAGACTAATTAGGGCAAAATTGCGTACAAATGGCTGGGAGGAGTAACAGGGGTCTTAGGTGAGAGTCCAGTGACTGTCCCCACCTCACCCCCTTCCATGAGGGAATGTAAACAAGGACCCAAACCCGATTAGGATGGACTCTTCGGGGCAGGCAGGGCTGACTGGAGAAGGTGGCGGATTTTTCGGAGAGGCCCTTGTTATATAACAACACCCCAAAGGAAAATCAAACAACGCAGAGAAAGGATAAAAAAAAAAAAAAAAAAAAAAGAAAGAAACCAAGAAGAGAAAGGTCTTTTGTGGGAACCTCTAAGGTCCCCAAAGGATTTTATCTCCCACAGAATTTCCAGAAAGGGAAAGAGGGTCTTCATGGAAGCCAGGGTGCTTCCCTCTGCAAAGGAGAACGGGAAATGTAGCTAACGGTTTTGTGTTTGGTTGGTTGGTTTTTGCTTCTTCTTGTTGTTTTCATTGATTTTTGAATTCAGATCGAGGGCCAAGGATATAGCTCTGTTGGTAGTGATTGCCCAGTATGTACAAAGCCCTGGATTCAGTCCCCAGTACCACATACATCAGCCATGGTGGTGCACACCTGTAATCCCAGCTGTAATGGAGAGGTGGAGACAGGGGGATCCGGAGGCCAGGGTTGTTGTCAGCTACATGATGGGTTTGAAGCTAGCCTGAACTACATGGAACCCTGTAAAACAGACTCTAAGGAAGGGGGCAGCCCCCCCCCACACACACACACACACGCACACACACACACACACACACGCACATGCACAATTGTGTGGAGTCAGTATATCTCATCGATTCTCAGACATGAGTTTTGTTCCCACATTTCCTATCTCCACAGTTTGGATGCCGCTGACAGTTGGTAAAACTTGGTTGGTGGGCTGTTTTGCGATATGCCTGGTGTTGTCTGCAAGCTCGTACAACTTCCTTGGGGGACTGAGGGAGTCCATACTGAGTCATAAGGAGGAAGGCTAGCATCAGTGACTTCAAAGAAACTGTCAACAGTAACCGAAGCCAACAGTAAAGCTCTGTCTGTGAGTGATGGCCATACAGTGCTCTTTTGGAGGGTTGGCGGTTGAGATGCCCAGTAGGGACGTGAACTGGAGATCCTCCTGCCTCAGCTTACTGAATGATTTACATGTGTTGACATCCTATTCCATGATTTTAGAAGGAAAGGGTTTTGTTTTTAGAATATCTTTTACTAGTTGACAGTTTTACGCCTGTAGACGATGTATATGGACCCTCAGCCCCCCTTCCACTCCCAGGCTCCCCCCACTTCAGATCCTCTTCTTTTTTGTTGATAACCCGCTGAGTCCAGTTAGTGCTCCCTGCTGGAATGTTGATTGGTCTTACTGTCTGGATCCAGTGCAGGGAATAATAGCTGCAGGGAGTTAATGGGCACAATGGCCACGTCTCGGGCAGAAGCCAGCATTTCACAGCTTTCCTCCCATCCTCTGGCTCTAACGTCCTTTCTGCCTCCTCTTCCATAATGACCTCTTCTCTGAGGCTGGAAGAGGGTGTTGATACAGATGTCCCATTTAGGGCTGAGCACTTAACAGTCATCTGTCCAATTATGTATTAAGTGCTGTTTACTGTGCCTCATGGTTTTTGGGTTTTGTTGTTGTTTTGCTTTTGGAGTTGGTGCCCTCTAACTGAATTCACTATGTAGCCAAAGCTAGTCCTGGACTTCTGACACTTCCATCTCTCAAGTGCTGGGACCCAGGAGTGTGCCATCATGTCTGCGTCGCTTCTCTCCTTTTCCTTTTTCTCATTCATTTTTTCTTTGCTGAGATACAGGGTCTCACTCTGTAGCCCAGGCTAGGCTGAACCCACAGTGAGCCCCATGCCTCAGCTTCCTAAATGCTGGGATTGTAAGAGTGAGCCACCACACTTGGCTCCCCCGATGCTCTTGATGCCCAAAGCACAGCCCAGTTTGCAAAACCAGCAACATGCACAAAGTGCATTAGACAGGGATTGGGAAGAGCTGGGCACTGATCTGAGTTTGGGCCCTCTGGAAGAGCTGCAAACGCCCTTAACCACTGAGCTGTCTCTGTAGCCCATAAATGGTATCTTTTAATATGAACAAGATGCTGGACCAGGCAAGTCTCTCAGTGGATGGAGTGCTTGCTTAGCTGGCTCTACACCCTGGTTCCATCTCCAACACTGTATAAACTAAACGTGGTGGTGCACACCGTAATCCCAGGATTTGGAGGCCTGAGGATCAGAAGTTCGAAGTTGTCCTTAGCTACACAATAGAGTTCAAGGACAGTTTAAGTTCAGCCTGAGCTAAGTGAGAATCCTCAGTGGGGGGTGAGGAGAGAAGATGCACATTTAATAAGAATGTCTTTATAGCTCTCTTTCTCTCCCACTCACTTTCTATTTTCATGACAAGCTGTTTTTGTATCCAGGCTAGCTCTGAACTTGCCATCCTCCTGCCTCTGTCTCCTGAGATCATGATGACAGTGTTTTTCCATGTTGGTTCAAACATAGTGGCATAGTTTACCACTGAGGGCATCTTGGAGTCATGGGGATATGCTGTGTAAGCATGGACAGGTAGAGAGAATCCTGTTACCGACTTTCCTCATTGTTGAGACAAACTATCTGACAAAAGCCATCCCAGGAACAAATGAAGACAGAAGAAGAGAGGAATGAAGGAGGAAGGAAGGAATGGAGAAGGAAAGAAGGAAAGAAGGAAGGAAGGAAGGAAGGAAGGAAGGAAGGAAGGAAGGAAGGAAGGAAGGAAGGAAGGAAGGGTTTCTGTTGGCTCACGGTTTGAGATGACACAGTCCACCATGATGGAGAAGTCATGATGGCAGAAGCTTGAGATATCTGGTCACATTGTGTCCATCGGGAAGTCAGTGAAGGACAAATCCTGGTGCTCAGCTCACTTTCACCAAGGCTCCAGTCCATGGAGTAGTGCCACCCACAGCTAGGATATATCTACCCATCTCAGTTAAACCAATCTAGAAAACTTCCTCTGTCTTACATAGCTGATTCTAGATCCTGTCCAGTTCACAAGTAATATTAACCATCATACCAAGTGCTCACTATAATACTTTTGAACAACACATTGAAGAATTGGACCCCTGATCCTGCAGATATATGATGCTGGGAGCCAGAACCCTTCATGGCTGTGAGTGTTTTGTTCTTCTGGGATCCAAAGTCACAGTGGACAAGGCAGTGGCTCTCCAATGGGTCAAGATTAATTTCCAAAACTCCCAAGGAACACGAGAGAAGTGTGTTTCCCTGGGAGCCCCAGGGTCTTGCAGAACCCCAGGGCCCTCAGCTGATCTGTGGCTCAAAACATCCATTAAGAGCATTTGCTGGGGGCTGGAGAGATGGCTCAGTGGTTCAGAGCACTGCCTGCTCTTCCAGAGAATCTGGGTTCAATTCTCAGCACCCACATGGCACCTCTAAACTGTCTCTAACTCCAGTTCCAGGGGATCTGACACCTTCATACTAATGCACATAAAATAAAGTTAAATAATTTTTTTTTAAGAAAAGAGCATTTGATGAATTTGTAGTGGACTTGAGTTCAATTTCCAGCACCCACATAAATTAGCTCACAACCACATAACTCTAGCTCCAGGGGAGCTGATGCCCTCCATAAATAGACTTTCTTTTTCACTGCCAGTCCCAAATAATGACACGGGGACTTCTTATTAATTATGAAAGCTTGGCCTTTAGCTTAGGCTTGTTTCAACTAGCTCTTATAACTTAAATTAACGCATTTATATTTATCTATATTCTGTCACATGGTGTTACCTCATCTCTCCATGCTACTCATGCTGCTTACTCTGCGTATGGCTAGCAACTGCCTTCTTCTTCCCAGAGTTCTCTCTCTGCCCGGAAGTCCCGCCTATACCTCCTGCCTAGCTACTGGCCATTCAGCTTTTTATTACACCAATCACAGCAATACATTTTCACACAGTGTACAAATATCCCACAACAGCCCTCTTCTGGCCTCTGTGGGCACCTGCACTCACATGCCATACCCACACACAGGCATGCAAACAGACACATAATTAAAAATAAAACTGTCACTGGGAATTGATTTGGCTTGGTCTTTGACTGGGGACTCTCCATGGCCAAATATCTTCCAGCTTCTTCCTAGTTTTTCTAGTTCTCAGCTGGGAGCAGCAGACAGGGCCTCGCTTCTCCATACAGACTTCAATTGCTCAGTTCCTGGCTGCACTGCCCCCAAGCCTTACAGGTTTGGCCAAGCTGCTGAGCCTCAGAGCTTGGGGTTTCTCATCAGTGATGTGGGACAGTGATGCCCTCAGGTATGTGAAGACCTGCAAGGGAAGCTCGTGCCTTCTGTCCCTTCTCCTGTGACCCACAGAGGGGGTTACTACTGTCTCCTCCGACTTCCCTGCCACTGCTCCCGGTCCCTGAGGGAGAGGTGCTGCACATGGTCCCTCTCAGAGGCTGGCACTTGCAACTAGGGATGTTTGCAAAAGGAGGTGTGAAGCTGATAAGAGGCTTCTTTGGCCCCAGAGGGAAGGCACTGTGCCAAAGTGCAAGTGGCCAGCTCCACCCAGGACTACTCGATGGGTCTGCTCAAGAGGGCACAGCAGCCCTGTGAGCATGAGGAGTTCCGGGGCTGAGGAGACAGCTCAGCTGGTAGAGTACCAATCTTGTATGCTTGAGGCCTGGAGTTAATCCCCAGTCTATAAACCTGAGTGGTGGCAGTTGTCTGTGATCCCAGTGGGAGGTAGAGAGGCAGGAGCATCAGAAGTTCGAGATGACCATTGGCTGTGTAAGAATTCAAGGCAAGCCTAGGCTACATGAGACCCTTTTTCCAAAAATAATGATTTCTTATCTAGTTGGTATATGTATGAGTTATTAACAGGTTATGGTATAGTTTTGTGGGGGTTTTTTGTTTTGCTTCGTCTTGTTTTTGTCAGGCTGGGGGTGGACTCAGGGCTTTATGCATTCTAAGCTCACACTATCCAATTGAGCTATATCTTAGCCTGTTTCCTCATACACGTGTGTCTTTGTAGTTAGTGTGTACTTCACACTCCCAGCATGCAAGTGGTCAGTGGCCCTTTGTAGCCAGTGGGTACCATTGTGAGTGTTTTTGACTCTTGACTTCTAAAACTTGCTGAAGGGATACCTTTCCTTGTCATTTAAATTTTTGTTCTTTTTGAGGTAGTATCTCATGTATCCCAGGATGGCCTCGAACTCTCTGAGGGTGACCTTAGACTTCTGATCCTCCTGCCTTCACCTCCAGAGTGCTGGGATGATAGCCATGCATCACTGTGACTGGTTTTATGGAGTTCTGAGGATTGAATCCAGGGCTTTGTGCATGCTGGGCAAGTACTCTACCAACTGTGCTATGTTACACTTACTTTAAGTAAGTGTATCACAGTAAGTCCCTTTTTTTGTGCACAAATAAGTTCCTTACACTTATTTGTGGTTTCTTTTTTATTACAATTTATTATTTATTGTGTGTATGTTCACAAGTGTCTATGTGTGCTGGTGTACTCACGGCATGGCGTACAATGTGGCAGCCAGAGGTAAGTTGCATGAGTCAGTTTTGTCCTTCTACCCTGTGGGTCCGGGGATGGAACTCAGATGGTCCGGCTTGGCAGCAAGCACCTTTGAGCCATCTCACCTGCCCTTGCTTTGGGTTTCTGTTCCGTGCGACAGAAAATAATTGTCACCAGCTCCTGAGGAGCCACAGTGGTGACAACTGCTGAAGTAACTGAACAAGGCATTAGAGGCGCCCGGCCAAGAGGAGCTTCTGGCCCAGTTCGCTCTACGTCACACGCGCACCTTTACCCACAGTACTTGACAGCTCCAAGAGGCTTCAGCACGGTTGTCCTAAGTGGTGACTCCAAGTTCAGAGAGCATGGCAGGTGCCGGCATGCCCAGCTGACGGGTCTCATCCAGGACAGGGTACTTGGCACCCTGCTGCCCTCTGGTCTCTGGAGTCCCCACGGCTGGGAGGCCTTATGGCTTGACTGGACGCCCTGCCCACTGCTTCCCAGACTCCCTCACAGCTGCTGGCCCTTGAGTGCCTGACACTTTCTCCCTCCCGTCAAATCCCAGCCCCTCCCCAGGCCGCATGAACTCCTCTTCACCCACTCAAATCATATTCTTAGAGGGCAGGCTTCAGAGCGAGGGTGATGTCCATGAAAAACCGGGAGCCTCTTGTGGAACTGTTAAATGGGTGACTCCTGGGACGCTGCAGGAATGGAGAGCTTATGTTTGTTCTTGAAGGACCCTGGGGTTGATTCTCGGGGCAGACACACGTGCTGATCATAACAAGCTTTTGACAGACAGGGACTGTGGTTATCATAGAGCAGGGCCATGTCCCAAGTGTCGGCAGGGATCTGGGTGCACAGACTAGACCCAAGTCCCTGTGGTGTCCATTTCCTGAGCCTCAGACTCTTCGTAAGATGGGAGAATGTGTCAAGAAGATCCTGTCCACTGGGCTGGTGAGATGGCTCAGTGGTGAGGGTGCCTGCCTCCAAGCCTGACAACCTGGGCTAGATCCCTGGAACCCACATGCTGGAGGGAGAGAATGGACTCTATGCAAGTTGTCTTCTGACAGTCGCTCTAGGGCTGTGTCATGCACCCTCCTGCAAATAAATTAATTTTTAAAAAATTTGTTTTGAGACAGGGGTTCTCTGTGTAGCCTTGGCTGTCCTGGAACTCGCTTTGTAGACCAGGCGGGCCTTGAACTCACAGAGATCTGCCTGCCCCTGCCTCTCAAATGCTGGGATTAAAGGCGTGTGCCACCACTGCCTGGTCAAATAAATTAATTTTTAAAAAGCAATAAAAAGTCAATATTCCAGGTCATATGCAAATCACATACATTTACAAAACAGAGACGGGAAAAAGTGGTTCATCTGCATATCTCTTCTCTCTACAGCAGACTAATTGTGTCCCAAAAGACTGAAAAGTCAAAAGCTCAGAAATTCATCATTATTCTCCCAGCAGGAATCAAAAGGCTGCCTCTGCCCTCCTGAGAGAAGTTTTGTGGTCACCTGGCACACACTTGGACAACAGGATCTACATTTCCTTTCCCCTTGAGCTTGTTACAGCCCAGAAAGTAAGCCTCACTCTTCCCAGGTTTAGGTTCTCAGGGCAGTGTTCATTCAGCAGGCCGTCTTAGCTTGCTGTTTGGAGGTTCCAGCAATCTTTGTGTTGGCTGGAGCACTGAGGGGCTGGGATGCCTGAAGGCAGGTGAGTGCCCCTCTCGAATGGAACATTTGCTGTTGTTTCAGACCTGGGGCTGAGGGAGAAGCTTCCTGGTGCCCTGGGGATCTCCAGCATTACTTCCATGAAAAGCCTTCAGGAGCCCAGTTGGAAGGGAAGGGGAGAGAACCAATAGAGATGCCTGGTACTACCAACTAGGGGTAAATTAACCCCACGTGGTCCGAGCCCTTGGCACGTGTTTGTCTTTGTGGATTCCCTTTCTCCAGTTACTAGCACGTGATGCGTGCTCACCTGGAGGCCTTCATTCATCGCTACCACCGTCCATTGCTGCTGTGCTATCAACTTCACCGACACCCACCCACACCCTGGAAACCTCCGAAGCCCTGCTGTCACCCCCCCCCCCCCCCCCCTCCCCAAAATATTTTTTACTTCTGGGTTTTTTGGTTTGTTTTTTTTTGAGACAAGGTTTTTCTGTGTAGCTCTGGCTGTCCTGGAACTTGCTCTGTAAACCAGGCTGGCCTGGAACTCACAGAGATCTGCCTGCCTCTGCCTCCCCAGTGCTGGGATTAGGCTGGCTAGTTTTTACTTCTTCAGTGACACTGGCCAGTGTCGGCTGACTGCTCACCCACTGGCCCTGCTAGAACGACAGGAGCCTCTGGAAGGGCTGGCTCATTGGCATTGCCTAGGGTGCTCTCCACCTGAACACATGCACCTGTCACAGTCCCTAATGGGGAACTTAGCGGTCAGGATGTTCATTACAGAATTCTTTAGTATTAATATCTGGGAGAGTGGGAAGAATAGACAAAGGTGACCGCTTCTTCCAGTTTCTCCATGGGACCTCTGGGGCTAAAATGGCCTCTGCATTGTCACACATCCAAAGAAATGGGTGTGATAGCCTCAGGAATGTTGACCCCCACCCCCACCCCCACCCCGAGACATGTGACTTCCAGGAGCATCCAGTGCAGCACAGGTGGTCCCTGGAGAGGCTGACAGAGAGTGACTGACAGTGGCGCCTCACAGAGCAGCGACCTGCAGCTGGAGAGAGAGCAGGGCCAGCAAGGAAAGGAGGACTTGTGTATCTATGCAGTCTCAGGCTGTGAAGGGCTCAGGTCGCCAAAGACTCACTCAGTTACTTCCCATAAGCAGAATGTAGCCTTACTGAGGCCCCAGGGCATGGTGTGTGGGTCCAGCTCCAGGGGTTGTACAACTTCCTACCTGCCCAAGCCCACTGTTCACACTCAGCCAGACTCACCTTTCCAAAAGCAGATTATAAACAACATCAAAACCTTAAAGGGCCAGAAAGATGCTAAATGCGCTTGCTGCCTATCCTGAGGACCATAGTGAAATATGGCACATTGGTAAGGGTGCTTGCTGCCTGTCCTGAAGACCTTAGTTCGATCCTCAGACCCGCATAGTAGAAAAAGAAATGACTCCTGCAAGTTGTCCTCTAAACTTCACCCCCCCCCCCAACAGAGGTGTGGGGGGGGGACGGAGAGAGAATTGTAAACTAAAAAACAACCCTAAGGGAAGGAAGTTGGGGAGACAGTGGAGAGAGACCCCGGTCTCCTGTGTTTCTGTTGCCCTGGACACTTCATCCCATTTCCTAAGCTCTTCTGTAGGTCACAGGAGCCGGCTCCTCAAAGCACAGGGCTGTCACAAGCCTTGTGTCTCTGTAACTTCGTTCTCTTCAGATGCTTGCTAGGCACATCTGGACTCCAACTAAGGACAAACTCTGGGCTCTGAGTAACACGCCCAGGTGTCTATTTTATTTTACGGAAAGGTCTCCTACATTTCCGTAACTTACTGTGTAGCAGAAAATGACCTTGAACTTGTGATCTTTCTGCCTCCACCAGTGCTGGGATAACTGGTCTGTTCTACCGCATCTGGGCTTAGAACCTAGGGCTTTGTGTATGTTAGGAGAGCAGTGAACTGCATAAACGCCTAAGCCACGGAATTAAAGACAAGAAAAAGCTACAGGAGAGAAAAAAGGCCATAGCATCGGTGTTCAGTGCAAGGAAAAACAAAAGCAACCTTAAGGCGACCCAGAGTGCCGAGGTACTCCTGCCATTGACAACTGCCCTGTGGCTCTGGGGATCTGCCCTGGGCTCAGCGTCGGGGCTGAGAGGCGAGCAGGCCGCAGCAGCGAGGGTGGCCGTGTCCCCAGGGTCAGCGGCCAGGAGCTAGCTCCCGGAAAGGCACAGGACAGCTCAGCCAGGTGCGGCCAGCGCCGCCCTCCCGCCGCGCTAGCCGTGGGGGGCGGACCTGCAGTAACCACGCCCCAGAATGCCACGCCCACCTGAGGCCCATAAAAGGCGCCGCCCGCCGGCTGCTCGGGTTCGAGTGCTGTTTTGGGGTGGACTGCTGACGGCCAGCGACGCGGCGTCCAGCTCGGTGCCACGCCCCAGCCGGTGCTGCGGGAGCCCCAGCCATGCTGTTCTGGCACACGCAGCCCGAACACTACAACCAGCACAACTCTGGCAGCTACCTGCGGTAAGACCGGGCAGCACCTGCCTGCGATCCCCGTCAGGGCGCCGACGGATCAGTGCGGCCTCCAGGGTGGGGACCCTCCGGGAGACCCCCGGGGGGCTGATCGGGGAGGCGGCGCGCTGATGCCCGCGGGGCGACTCTCCAAGGTCTCCCTGTCGCTCGCAGCGTCCCTGGCCGGGTCGCGCAGCTTTTCCTCTCCCTTCTCCAGTTGGAGAAATAAACTTGCCACATCCATCAGGAGCTCGTGTGTCCCGGGAAGCCAGGCCCCGCTCTTTGCTCTTCGCGGCCGGTAGGCCCACAGGTAGGTGGCGGGAGCCGGTCTGCGCTGCAGCCTTGCCGGCCGAGGCTCCAGGGGGCTGGCCGTCCCTGCCCGGGTGAGCTTGGTGTGGCCCCCAAGGCCCCGGCTTCACCGAGATCTCTTCTGCGGGGATTTCTTTGCGTACTTCAAGCGAAGAGGGTCCCGCGGGTTTTGCAAAGTTCTCTGAACTCCCTGTTTTAGGAAGTAGACCCCCCCTACCCCCACCCCTTTTCCTTCGGTGACTATGGGATTCTTTTTCCACTGTGGTGCAGCTGACTGGAGGGCTAATAGGCAGGCATTTCATTTTCTGAACTCGCCAGAACCAGCTTCAACCTGTCTTTATTTCCATCCTAGTCACAGTCTATTATATGTGCCTTACTTAACCCAAAGGGTGTTGGACGTGGGCTCAGGAAAAAGTGAACTGGCAAGCAGAAGTCCATCCCAACTACAGAACCTTAAGTGATTCTTTGGACCCCCAAATCTCCCCGCTTGGATTTTCTGTTATTTATTTGTACTTTCCAGCTTCTGATTCATTTATGTCCAGAAACCCTCTGGGAAGGCACCCCCTTCTTAGCAAGCCAAGGACTGACCAGGTTTCACTGGTGTATCTTAAGTTGTTGTTTGTTTGTTTGTTTATTTGTTGAACTCAAGTCACAGAAAGTGGCAATCAGCCTAGGGTCTAGACTGCAGATCCCGGTGTGTTGAGGGTTATGCAAAACCCACTGTTAAAATGCTACAGGGTAAATACATGTTAACTGTATAACACTCTATAGGATTGCTTGTAGTTTCTTTTGAGTTGTAATGAGTGGCCATTAGGTATCTCATCCTATTTTAAAAATGAATTTGAAGGTGACCTTGAGCTGAAAGAAGCGTATTTGAAACCTAATGCATAAGACATCATCCTATTAGGGGACGGTTTTGTGAGAGGAGAGGATGGTTTCTGCATCTGTGCCTGCGATGGAAGTTTGTGAGCCAGCCCAGACACTTTTAGGCTTTGGACTTTGCATGGGAGAAGGAAGGAACATTGGGGCTGAGAGCCACTACAAAGCCATGCTGGCTCCTTCGAGGAAGCAGTGGGTGAAGACAGCCCATACTCCCCTCTTGGAAGCTGTTTTTATTATTATTATTATTATTATTATTATTATTATTAT
>CABHPH010145447.1:0-43882 GCA_902168325.1 Peromyscus nudipes | reverse complement strand
TCAACCTGGCCACTGACATCCTTAATTACAGGACATGGCATCATTTTGATTCACAGCAGAATAAAAGGATCTATTTGTATATTTGGAAGTTTGACTGAGGATTTCCTGATTTCCTGATGAAGTCATTTCTGCCTTACAACAGCCCTGCTTGTACACTAGAGTTAAAACCAGGTCACCATTTCCATGCAAGTGTGTGTGCATGCTCACACACACACACACACACACACACTTTATTTAGTAGTTGAATTAAGACTCATACATACATAATTTTCTCTTAGATGAATGCTGGCGACAAATCAAACTTTTAGCTGAAAAAAATACTTCAAGTCAATCATTTCACATCTGGATGGTGAAGAAGAGAGAACTTTTTTGATCAAATCTTTTTTGATGTATGTCTCCTGGGTACATTATTTAATGGAGACAAATAAACAAGGGAAAGATTTCTTGTTATTATCCAAGGAGGATGTCTCTAGCCTCTTCTGATTCTCTACTTATGAGAGTTATGAACATGACATAACCTGATTTTAAGTAATAATCTTTTGCTTTCCCATGCTTCAGTTCCCTCAAAGAACTTGTCAGGATACTGTTCCTGATTTGTGATGATCTCACCCTGAGTTCTGGCTGCTCTTCCCTTGTCTGTTCTGTAGAGAATATGAAAGCAATGCATATATTGCAGAGTATTGGGATTCTTCCTGCATTGCCTATATCTCAGAAATGGTGTTTGGCAGACAGGAAAGAGGCATGCCATGAGGTAGCACTTGTGTGGTAGTTTAAGTGAATGATGTTTAAAGCAGGTCCTTCCTCAAGTAACCCTGGGTCTCCCTCCTTCAGAACATAGCCATACAACTTCCTCTTTGACTGACAGGCATCAAAACCAGAAGTGACTAGAAATCAATACACCTGGGAACAGCCCCAGGCACGTGATCTTTAGGTGCTGTTGTGACCATACCCAGGTTCTCTTATTCTTCATGCTGTGATAAGCCTGGACCATTTTCCAACAGCAACCCCTAGGAAGTTTAACACAGTTGTTTCTACAGTAGTTGCTTTGATAACCCCCCCCCTTGACACCCTAAAAGTGTTTTTATACTTTGCCTATCCCATATATGTGTTTCTCATACTAAGAACATCCCAGGATAGATGTCATTTTATAGCATTTGTGGTCTGATCTCTCCAAGGTAAAGGAGTAACAACAACTTGGCCCTTTCACCTTGGGGCACATAGCTGCCTTCCAGATTAAGCATAGGCTGATGCTGTCTTCTGGATTCCACAGTCCATTTATCCTGTTGCTTTCAGTATTTCTTAGGCCTGACATTAAGAAAGTTCTCTGAAGATCAGATCATGTCACTCATCCTATTTAGAGATGGCCATGTCTTTGTGACCTTGGCTTCCCTTAGCCTAAGAGTGAAGCTCTGACTTCTGATCATGTTCTACATGAATCCATTCAAAATGCACCTTTCAGTGCAGCCCAGAATGACTTGGTTCCTGGATGCCACTCAACTATGCTTCTTCTCACTTTCTTCTTCATTCCTTGATTTCCTTCAGACTTGGTGACATACAGAATTGCCCTTCCCTCTAACTATTCCCTGTTCCTGTGGGTGAGTACAGTTTCTTACCTATCTCCTAACCCTGTGAAAAAGTCACTAACTCAGACATTTTCTGTCCACCCATGCAACCCTTTAATTCTATGCCCTTTTCTATGGCAGTTTCTTTTTATACCTGTCAGCATCTGTGGCTCCTGTGCTATTATTTACCTGCTCTTGGGTTGTCTATGACAATGTAAGCACTAATGTTCCATCATTAGCATCTGGTGTCCAGCATGCAATACAAAAGGTGATTATTTGATGTTCATTTGACTAGCTAATATATAGATAGATATCAATAATATCCATAAAGTGTAAGGAAAATTCAATAAAATATTCTAAACTAGTCATTTAGACATAATCCAGATTAAAAGCATAGACTATATTTCTTCTTAGAGGCTGATTTATTTTTTAAAGAACTGACTCTTCACTCCCCATAGATAATCTTCCTAATTGTTTTTCCTTTTTTGTTTATTCAACCTCAGAATCTCTAAAATATGAGGTAGAATGATTGATAAATTAACTAACAAATAACAGAATGTGTGCCTGAAACTGGACTATGAACATCTATCTATATCCATTCATTCCTGTAACTACTGGAATTCCTATAGTTGAGCACCTTCTGAGTGACAGACATTATAGTCCATGCCACAGGAAAATATTCATTATCTCATAGGGCTTACATTTTGTTACTGCACACATACAATGAAATGTGAGTATAATAATTAAGTATATCATTCAATATGTTTTCTGGATACACTAGAGAATTCAGGAGAAGCTTCACTAAAGTTAATTTCCGAGCAGTGCTGAATTAGTGAGTACAAAGTCATATAGCAGATTACTTTGCATTTGTCTCTGCGGATTTGATTCTTCTGGACTACAGTGATGTAGAACCTTTTTCCTTAGATTTATTCATTTATTTTATTTTATGTGTATTTTATTTTATGTGTATGAGTGCTTTGCCTGCATGCATGTATGTGCACCTCAGTGTACCTGGTATCTGAGAGGGTCAGAAGAGGGCATTTGATCCCTTGTGACTGGAGTTAGAGAAAGTTGTGAACTCTCATGTGGATTCTGGGAAACAAGCTCTTGTCCTCTGGAAGAACAATACGTGCTCTTAACCACTGAACCACCCCTCAAGTCCTTACTACGGACACTGGCTTTGTCACATGTTTTCAAGACTGATGTATGCTGTACTTTTTCCATTTCATTTACTAGAATTACTTCTGCATTATTTTCTATAGCTAAAGAGTATTTCATTCATGTGAGTATTACAGTTTAGTTATTCAGTCATCAATTGGTAGACATTTTACCTAACATGAAAAATATTGCTGTGTACATTTATGTGCAAGTTTTTCTGTTTACTGATGTTTGTATTTTTATTGAATAGATATCTAGAAGTAGACTATATTAACTCTTAAATTATAAGATACCACTAATCTTCCTGAGATTAAATGCTAAATATTCTCTCCACTCTGATTTGGTGAATTAATAAGAACTATGAAACCAAATGTAAGAATTACTTAGGAAGCTGTGTACCAACCCTAATTAATTAGACAATTATGCTTTGGAGACTAGATAAATTTTGTGCAAAACTGCAATAATGTTGAAAAAAGTCATATAAAATAGGATACAGAAGTGGTGTGTGTGTGTATGTGTGGGGTGTGTGTGTGTGTGTTCCACTATGAAACTTAAGCAAATAAAGGAAATGAGAATGGAGACACACAGTTATCTTGACCACTGAAGCATGTTGTTTTGTCAAGTGACTTTACAAAGGATCAGACTTCATTTCCAGTGTGGGTCCAAACAGCAACACTAACTAATGCTGCCACAGCCACATGGGTAGACAGGCTAAGGTTACCTTTTGAAACAGCAAGGCCCCAGTGGGCAAGTATGTATCAAGTCATAGATCCTAATGAATCCCTTTAGTGACTGCCACTGTGAGAAGAAGTGTGGGGGCAACTAGGCTTAGGGGACTTACAATGAAGCAGAGACACAAAATTACAAAAGCTGAAAGCCAAGGACTGTAGACTTTGTTCTCAGTGTTTGAAGTCATTTTCCTGTGAGGGCACATGGGCAACTCCTTTCTAAACATACAACTCTTTCAATCACAAAACCAGCTTATTTTTTTCCCTCTCTTTCTCTCTCTTTAGCTCCTCCTAGGACCTGGGATTTCCCACAAGACAGAGTGCTCACAGAGGGGGTGGATTGACCCAGAGTGTTGGGAACTGAGGAGGTGAGGAGACATTGGCCACAGAAGTCTGACTGTCCTGTTTTGTGGGCTTGAGTCAACTCTAGTATGCGTTCAGTGAGAGCTCTGCGGTTGGGAAGCTCTCATACCATCCACTTGGGTCTGACTCAGGCTGAGGAGTGGCCCTGAGCTGCTCAGAGGCAGTCCCTGCTCAGCCAAGTGGAAGCTGAGAGAGAGGGTAGTTGTTGGTCTCAGAACAGGGAGGAGGGGCCCTGGGGGAGGCCTGTGACCTGCTTGAGACAGCTAGTGCTGACTAGTCACAGAGGAACTGTTTACCCAACAGAACCCGCTAGCAGCTCATACCCCCTGCTGGGATGGATTTCTACAGACACATTCTGTGAGAATACACAAAGAAGCTTCACACAGGCCACCAGAAGAAGCATAGATTATGCAGTTTTCACATTGCATGGACACTTTAAGTTCCAGTATTATCTCTTCAGCCTGACCTATAGCAAAAGCCAAAGAGACAAAGGTGTGGGTCTCCATATGGACAAACACACCATTGTATTCTTTCCTGTTAAAGCAGAATCTCACACTTGCAATCCCAGCACTTGGGAGGTAGAGGCAGGATATCAGGAGTTTAAGGTTATCCTTGGCTACATCTTGAGTTCAAGGCCAGCCTGGGCTACAGGAGCCCTTGCCTCAAAATAAATAAATAGTGGGTCATCATTCAGGTCTCATTCCCATTGAAATCGTCTTCTTCACCAGTGAAAATGAGGGAGCAGACATGGATAACTTTCACAGATTTTTTTTTCTCTTCCTTTTCTTTCCTCTGTGAACTAAATGTCATGGTATTTATAAGCTGAATAAAATCATACATGTGGTTCAAATGATCATCTCATTTTCCAAAATGAATGAAAGTGACATGAACCAGGTCACAGAGGTAATAAACAGGCAACTGAGCTTCACTTGGAAATCTGCTCTCCCAAGTCAATATTCCCATCCTCACACTACAGTCAGCCAAGACGTCAGGTCAAAGGCTCCTCAGAAAATATTTGCACCAGGTTTCCAAGGTTGCCTCACCCTTGCTATAGTGTTCTCACCCTACCTCTTGCCAGATCATGAGGTAGCTCAGAACTACAATGACCACATTCTGCAGTTAAATCTGATGATTTTCTTCTTAGGTTTGCTTGAGTCATTAGTGTAACACTGGAGAAGAAAAGCTTTCCATGCAGGGGTGTGCATGGTGACAGGCAACATCCTAATATCTCGAAGCAGTCGTGGGAGGATCAACAACGGTGGTTCTTAGTCATGCAGTCACCAAAGGTGTGGTTATGCACATTGATCAATTGGCTTCCAAATAAAAACCCCAGGGTTGTAAAACTTGCTGATTTTTGTGATGCCTCTGCTTCTTCCATGGTTATGTCCAGTATTGGAATGTGTTATCAGTGACCACTAATTTGGGAAACTATGGTCAGCAATGAATTATGCGGCATCCCTTCTACCCAGGTATGACCAACATAAATAATTTTAAGAGGGAGTTGGAGAGATACCTCAGAGGTTAAGTGCACTGGCTGTTCTTCCAAAGGTTCTGAATTCAATCCCCAGCAACTACATGGTAGCTTACAACCATCTATAATGGGATCTGATGCCCTCTTCTGTCATGCAGGCAGAACACTGTATACATAATAAATAAATAAATCATTAAAAAACCAAAAAAAAAATAATTTTAAGAGTGAGGGTCACAGTAACATGTCATTTAATAATTAGGAAGTGAGAACTCTTGAATACTTTCCATCATTTTTATGTAATTTTTCTCACTATAGGTTTACAAGTTTGAATTTAATAACAGCTACGTATAAAATGGCCTTCAGAAAGAAACCTTAAAAATGTAACAGTTGGCTCTCACAAGCAGCTACAGGTGCTTTTTGCATTCCTCCAGGTACAATCACCTGTCCTAAAGCTGGCTGACTTAATTAAGTGGACCGTGATGCTGCTCTCATGGGGATATATAAACAGTAACCACAGATACACTCAGGACCTTTGGCCTCTTTGTTTTGATTCCTAACATTACTGGTCCCCATTAAAACTACTCTTCCCTGAAAACGATGTGAGGAGCAATAACTAGAAGACCAAATTATGCTTCTGAGCCCCACCCACCTTGTGCCTTCTGTTCAGGTTGGTGATTTACACGTCATGCCTCAGCCCCAAGGATGGTAACAAGCAGGCCATCCAAGCTCATCTCTTGTGATTGATCTGTCTGTGGAAGCCTATATGATATATGCCTGAAGGCTTCTTACACATCTAATTTCAGTGCAGCCTGTTCCCATTTTCTTGCAGAGAAGCTTGAGGCTTAGTTTGTTTAATTATTCTGTTCAAGGTAATAGCTGTGAACGGTCTAAGCCCATGGTTGATTGACTGTAAAGGCTTGATTTAAGTGAAATTAGAGAGTGATTAAGAAGGCTGAGTATGAAAAAGACTCTAACATGTCTAACAAGGAATAAAGAAAAAGATACCGTGAAAGTCGCTACTCAAGAGAGCAGACCCTGAAGTCATTTTGTAGCTAACACTGTCATTAAAAGAGAGTAGCCTTATGAAAATGCAATTTAATGGGTTAAGGAATGTGAGAGAGTGGATTAGTGATCCACTATTGTAGTTTTGATATGTAACAAAAGCCATGAGCTCTTCAGTGGGACATGCCAGTATCTAAGAACACTTTCACACTTGAAGCAATGCAGGAAGGTTAGATACACACATTCTGGCCTGGGATCATCCTGTACCTAGGGTTCAGCTAGCTAAACCTCTGCTGGCTGGTAGAAGAGATGAGAGTGACTGGGCTCTGCTGTAGGCACATCACATCTTCCTGCATGCTAACTTTTTTCCCACATTCCCTCTGCATAGAATTGACACACTGTCCCATGTACCTCTTTCTAGATGGCCAAATCAATTGTTAAGAACAGAGGTGCAAACTCTCACTCTTTAATGAAAGGCGCTGCAAAGCCATAAAGAAAGGTACAGACACAGTGAAGGGTAAAGAATTGGTAGCACCAACACAATGAATTAATCAAGAGGTAAGAAGAAAAGTTAATGCAACACGTAGTGTGATCACTTTCTGGTACTTGTACACTGTCAGCTCCACACTCAGCATGCCTGTTCCTCACTTTAACTGGGTGTCCCTGGGTCAATAGTTTGGTACCTAGAAAAGAGCTAGGAAATTGGAATCTGACATAGACCCTACAGGCCACTAATACTCTGCTGCTCTCTCCATGTCTGACCAATCTGCAACAAGCAGCATGGGTCTTTTTAGCTTACAACATGCATTTATTCCCTACCTGAAACTCCAAACTATGAATATATAGAGGGGAGTATGAGCAGAATTGCATTACTCAATTCTTTGCTGTGGTCAGCTATTGGTGAAACTATTATGGCTACAGTCAGCGAACAGCTTTTTCTTCCCTTTATTCCCACGCCATATATCTTTTCTTGGTCATCCCCATTCTTTACCTGTCTCTCTTCCCATAGATGCTGATATATGTGGACTACATCACAAGGATTTGGTGCCCACTAGCTTACAGCTGGACTACCAAGGGAAAGACCTAGGAGACATAAGAGGAATGGAGAATGATCTCTTGGTATTTATGTCTATGCGTCTTTCCCTGTGAGATCACCTTGGCACTCTGAGACTCTTACCTTGACCCAAATGACTTGGTCTTGCTTCCCTTCCAGGTCCTGGCAACCAGTCTTGCCTCATTCTTTCAGACTTGTGGCTGACAATGGCCTCAGATTTCAACCGTATTCTTTTATTCCTCCCTCCCTCTGTTGCATGTTTGTAACTGGTCCCTTTATCTATCAATATTCCTTGATGCATGTTAACTTTAGAGCACCTCATTTGCTACAGATATTCTACCTAACAGACTCCCATGTTTATTGAAAATACTCATATCCTTCCGGTAAGAAACGACTTAAGATGTTGTCCTATCATTGTATTCTGCTCAACATCCAGAATATTCATGTGGTTATACTTCTGCCATGTCCAAATATAGCTTCTTTTATAACCCAATTAACTATTAGCATGTGTTCTGTTTTCTTCCCATTGCACGATGTCAGAAGACTAAAGGAATGATGGGAAGCATGTAGCACACAGCAACCATGTGTCTCTCTCAGCATAGACTCATGAGGACCTGAAAACTCAGAATACTTCATGATTCAATCTGACTCTTGTTCTCTAGGAGGAAACACTTCACCCAATGTTCCCCAGTACTCTTTAAACTCTTTCTAGCATATTCTTTTTTTGTCTATTACATTCTTTGATCATATCCAATGGCTACTGGGGAATATGTTCTTCTTGAGACTGCAGAACTTTCTCAGTCTACTTTCTGACAATACCTGGTTGAAAGTTGTTTAAAACCTCAATAGTCATAGAAGCTTGCAGAGGGTTTGTCCTATGAGTTTACTCCCAGTCAGTCCCATACTTCAAAAATCATAATGATTGTTCTTTCATATGTAATCCAAAATGCTTATTTCATCACTTTCCCAACATAGTCATCTAGTTTTTATATTAAAGGTTTTTGGATCTAATGAAAAATGACTCATCAAAAATATTTTCCCTGATAACACTGAATTAAAACCTGCTTTAAGTCCCAGTATCTATAGTAGAGGGTTCATATTCCTGATCTTTTTCAGATCTTCTATGTATGTGTCATTCTCTATGAAATCATCAGTTTTAAAACTTTGATCCTTTGTCAAGATGAGCTGAAAGCAAAGCAATAGCAAAGCTAAGATTCACTTTTCCATTTTCTTCTCTGAGACTTACTAGCTTAGAAACTATATTATCTGGTCCAGAGTAAACTTCCTTACACAACAATCTCTCAAGTATTTTCTTACAGAAAAACAAAACAAAGATAAACAACAACAGAAAAAACAACTTACCATGTTCTTAACCTTGGAAACAAATTTGGCCAATGCCACTACAAGTCAACTAAGCCAGAGCTACAGATTTTTGGTTTCTGAGGGGCCACACATCTCCATCTCCTTCAAAGTCATATTGAGGCTCTCTTCAAGACTAACAAAGAGGGGAAGTATATACACTCCTCTACTACAATTAAATTTGGTATACTGTAGGAAAATTGCCAGAAACTTGATAACCATTTTAATTTCAAAAGAGAATATTGAGAATGAATATACAATGTAGGATTAGGCTTATTGTACCAGAAGCAAATAGCTCTAATAACAGTTGCTTAAAAACTACAAATGACTCTTTTCCTTTTTTATTTGAAAGGTAGAGATTTAAGCGAGTCACAGAACCATGGTATGTTGCTATTACCCGTTTGTAGTAACAATTCTGTTATGACTACAAATTAACCCTGTACACACACTTAATACTACAAAGTTCCATCCATTACTCATGCTACATAGGCAACAAATGTGTGTCTTAACATGGTAACTTATAATGCTATACCACAGTGAAGAGAGGGCATGGAAACCTCACACTTCACGTAATCTCTTCCCATATGATTAGAAATGATAGTCAATGCTTCCGTTCACATACCAAATACTAGCTTTCTTTCTTTGTCTTTTACAAGTTGCCCCAGTCTGGAATGTTGTTCTGCAAGTATAGAGAGCCCTCTCTGAGTCTAAGTTATGAGTAAGTCTAGGTTCACTGGGGAGAAATTCCCTTATGCTGTGCTATTGCTCATATCTTTGCATGATTTCACTCCCACTAGATTCTGAGGTACTCTAGACAAAAAATAACAAAAATGATAGCCTGGGATGGCTGAATGTGTACTGTGTATTAGACACTGCTGTAATTGTTTTTCACACATTGACTCATTCAATCTTGAAGAGAACTCTATTATTACTTTCAGGTGAGGAATTTTTTTCAGATGAGAAAACTCAATGACAGTAAGGTACTTTCCCAAGGTGATTTTTGATTATCTAATCACTTACACAGTCCTCTACATGCAAGCCTGTTTAATAAACAAAGAACTTCCATTAGCTTTACATTACTTTGTAACCATTTGCTGTATTTAGGCTCTACATCCCACAACCATCTCTTTTCTATGGAAGACTGCTGATGTATCTGTGATCTATTAGAAATTCTTGTGTTGGGTCACATATCTGCACCACCTCCAGAGTCATATTGAGGATGTGTCTGCAAGCCTAACATGGAGCAGAAGTATATATACTCCTCTACTATAAAATTTTAATGTTTAGTTTACTGCAGGAAGACTCCCAGAAACCTAATAACCACTTAAGTTTCAAAAAGGAATTTTGAGTATAGATATATAATGTAACTTTAGATGAATTGTATAAGAAGCAAATAGATTTAGGAACAGTAGCTTTAAAATTACAAATATCTATTTTCCTTTGTTAGTTGAAAGCTATGGGTATAAGTAAGTCTCAGAACCCTAGTATGTTGCTATCTGATGTCAGGACCCAAGTTTTCTCTGTTTTATTGTTTTGTTACATGCAGATGACATTTAAGACATAGCTCAATTGAGGATAGCTAAGGGGTCTATGGGAACCTTTACTGATCCTGTCTCATTCCAACTCACATGCAAGAAGACAAAGGATACTTCTAGAAATGGGATCACACTTCATCTAATTACATCTGCTAGACAGGCATTCATCACATGGTCATTAAGAACAAGAAAGACTAGAAAACATCACATTTATCTAAGAAGTTTCTTAGCTGGATGAATTAAAGATTTTATTTCTGAGTAATTAGGTAAAACAGACAGCTTAAAAATTAATAACATTTTGAATTAGCATGAAAATCATCTGTATTCGCTCAAGGCTTGCTGTCACTGCTGTGTCTCAGACAAGTGATCAAAGCACAAAAGAAGCTGTGTCCCAGCTTTTCTTACTGTTAACTCCCCATTCATATTATTATAAGCATTGTAATAGTCTGCACTTCACTTTATGGGAAGATAATTTTTAAAAAATGCTATTTTAGTAGACAACTAAAATTCAATTTTTGAAGTAGACCAATGATTAGCCCATGATCACACACATTTGTCACAGAAGAAACTAAGCCTAGTTCAGCCTAACACCCTGTTCTTAAACCATGACAATGCATCCTACTGTGACATACTCTCTAATGATTCAGATTTTTTAATTTTTTTTTTTATTGGAACCAATAAATCTATTCATTCTTTTGAGCTCCACAGTGAGACTACTATTATACTAAAATATAAGGATTGTTATTTATTTTTCATGTGTTACATCCCCATCCTGTGGTTTTCAAATCATGTTTTCAATGCAAATCTCCCTTGCTTTCTAAAGCAAAAATTAGCACAGAAATGCCACTACATATGTCAACTCAGTGCTATAGGGGCAATGCATCCTGACACAGGCAGACACAAGTCATTGACTTCAAGAGCATGTACATCCCAGTAGTACAGATAGTTTTCCAACTATTTCTCAATGGCCCCTGAAGCTGGGCTGGAGCACATCCTCAGACTTTGAACACAAGAGTGGCAAATATATCTTCATAATGAAAAAAGATCACCCAGTTTCTTCCCAAGTCATGAGAAAGACTTAGACTCTCCCAACACTCTTGTAGGGGTAAGAGAATCAATCACAGAGAAGAAGCCCAGAAGATTTTGCAAGTCTCTTTCTTAAACTTTTGCTCTCATACAAACTCTTCCATGTTTACCATGCACTGTGAATAATATCTAAGACATGTGACCATAAATCATTGTAAGAATTTTAGAGGACAAGACATTATTATTCATCTTTTGAAGCTGAAAAAAAAATGATAACTTGGGCAGGACAAGCGACTTTCCTACATTCACCCAGATAGAACTGGAACCAGAAAGCATATATTTTTGATTCTACTTGTGACTACTTTACACATTTTAAATGAATTTTTACACACAGAATACAGAAAAGTACGTACAAACCTGCCATTAATTATTGTTCATCTTCTTTCACAGAACTTGATGGGCATGAATTATCAGCTATGTAAACAGTACTACTTAGACCCATTATATAGACTATAAAACAATTGTTTCTTAAAATAAAATCTTAATGTATTAATAAAAAAGAAATACACAGCCCTGAAAATTATTATTATCTGTATATATGTATCTGGAAAGCTGATGGGATCCACACAATAAATAATGCTTTAAGGAAAATCAGAGGCAAGCTTGAAATGATTAGGAATAAAATACGTTTTTCTTAACTTCCATATTTTCTATGACGGTTATGTCCTACAGTAATAATGGAAAAAAATCACATTAACATTGAAGATTCATACATAAAATAACTAGAGGTACTGAAGTATTACTATCTTAGAAGAGGCTGGGTGGTAGTGGCACACACCTTTAATCCTAGCACTTTGGAGGCAGAGACAGGTAGATCTCTGTGAGTTCAAGGTCTGCCAGGACTACAGAGCGAGTTCCAGGACAGCCAAGGCTATACAAAGAAACCCTGTCTCAAAAAACAAAAAACAAAAGCAAAAACACAAAAACAAGCTCAGAAGAGTGTACATGGTTTCATAGGGTCAAAATCAGAAGGTCGAAGGGAGTCTCAGCTGTAATCCAGCAGGTCTTTTCCCATCGGGTCAGATTTTCTTACCATCTCATGCAGGTCTGGAAGGACCAGGATCTTCTCTGCCTCACTGGATGGAGGGTAGTAGAACTCAAGAAGCTAGAATTGTAGGCTGCACTTACATAGTTACCTAACATGGAAATCTACCAAAGAGCTGATGACATAAGAATTACTGCTTGGAATTAGAGAATTAGGAGACTATATATTTAGAACCAACAACCTGAGTGGGAAGAAGCAGAAGTCTGGGAATTAACACTGATCATTGTAAATGATGTTTATTTTTAAGAGGAAACTGATCGAAGATCCTGGAAATAAGTATGATGAACCCGTCTAAAGTTTTTACTGGGGAAAAAAAAGAAAGAAAGAAAAGAAAAAAAGCTAACTCCTGCTTTTTCCAAGCCATCAGCTTCAGACAAGTTTCCTTCACAGACTCCCTTAAAACTAGAGACAAATTTCCTTGCTTTTCAGGCCTCTTCATTAATCTTGAAGAAAAATCAGTCTGCCATCTCTGTGCATCTCCAGGATCTTACTAAACATATACCACAAGCCCTTTATTTTATCACAAAAACTGATTTGCCCACTTATCACATTATGGAATTCCTTCTAGGATGGGAAAATATTCATTCTTCCCTAGAGAAACTCTCTGTATAGCATTGCAACTATGCTAAATATTCTCTCAATTTGGTTGAAAAAATATAAGCACTATCAGCTAAACCTACAGAGGGCCAAGCATGTGCTTTCACAATGCTAGATTTCTAAGGAAATTCAAATTGCCCGATTCTTCAACTTTCCTAAACACCATCCCTGCCCTGAAAGTGTACTCTGTGATGGCTCTGTTGGTGACAGCAGCTGGCTGTTGTAGACAGAAGGTGGCTGGATTCTGCAATGCAAAAGAGAGTATCTGAGAATCCAGTGGGTGGATGGCCAAATGCTCCTGGGACAATGGCTTATGGCTTTTCTCAGTGGCTCACACAGTGAAAGGAAACCTCTAGCATTTCATAGGATAAGAAGGGATCATAATTAGAGTGACTAAAATAGCACAGGGCTGAGCTGACGATTTGGAAGATGGTGCCCATTCAGAGTGAAAGGGAAGTAAAAGACACTAGCGGGAAAGGGGATGGAGGCAGTTTCCTTGAAAGACCTGAAAGTGAGCAGCAGGGAAGATGAAAGGATAGGGGTTCCACACAATAGCATATTCTTCTCCACAGCACCTAATTCTCCTGCTCAGTATTCATCACTGTCGGGCTCTGTAGAGTGTTCAATGGGGGCTTTATGTTGAGCCTCATTATCCACTCAAAGATAGCGGGCACACCATGCAAATGAAGCCAAGCCTACAGATAGGCTGTTAAAATACTGCAATTTGTCAGCATTTAGATAAACAAATGAAGGGCATACTGTGTGTGGGAGGTGGACCCCCAGGAGCTTTCAGGGTATTTTGACACTTATTGTGAGAAATATCTTAAATGTTCCCAAAGTGGCTCCCTCCTTATCATTTAAAGAGAGGATAAAGAGTTGTTAATTTACTTATAACTAAGATAACTGGGAGACTAGAAGAATCTCTGCTTTCATCCGTTGGTGCTTATTCTGTTGATTAATGTCCTCATTAGGCTCAGGTTTTCTAGCTGTCTGCTGCTCACACCGCCTCTAGAGGAGACACCTTTGAAACCTCTGTACACCACATGCACAAACATACACACAGCAGCAGCAACAGTAGCAGCAGTTAGTGAACATTTTAGTAAGGTGTGAGCTTTATGTCTACCCATAAGAATGTGAAATCATTATTCTCAGGCCATGAAGAAACAAAATTAGAAAACTCCCATCTTTGAAATATTGTTTCATTCTTGAAATAACTTTGGGGTGTTGATAAAAGGAAAAATAAAATTATCTATGTTAACTGTTCTGCACTTGCAGGCTTCATTCCTTCTGTCTGAGGGGGATGGGGAAACATGTTAAAGGCTGGGAAGAGGCCGACAAAGCCGCCTTTGGTGATCTAGTCTATTCTCCGGTTTCTTAAAAGACTTTTAATGATGCTCTGGTGACAGCACCTTAGAAATCAGATCGAATCAATTGTAACACAATTTCAAAAGCAAGATTATGGGACAATGGGGTCCCCATCCCCTCCCAGAGCAAGCCTGGCCGCAAGGCTGCCTGCCTAAGCTTATCCACAGCTGTTGCCCAACCTAAAGCTGTCGGGCACATCTCCACCCTGCCCCAACCAGGAGCCAACCCCTGGTGGCATGATCTCCCATCAATCTCCATTTCTTCCACAAAGCAAGAATCACTAAAGTCTCATTTGTGATTCTTTGCCACACAGGCCTCCACACAAACTTTTCTGTTCTTTAGAAGAGAATGATGTGGACTTAATTAAGTGTGGTAACTTATATGTAAGGCGGCATTGAGGGAGGAAATGTGGTGCAGATGTGGTGTGAAATGACGGCGAATTACTCTTGTGAAGAACACAAATCAGGGTGAGTGACCATTATTTAGAACCAAAAGAAGTTACTGGGCACTCAATTATCACCCCCTTTGTTAGCACAACACACCAGATGGTTACAACACTGAAGAGTTTTCTATTATCCTAACATTTTCCTAGACTGACTTTTCTTCTTCTCCAATTCACCATAAGATGATTACCTTCTTATGGGGAGTCCATTGTTGGGAAGCATGCTAGGGGGGTCATGCACAGATTCAGTGGGGAGTGGCAGAAAAGGGTGTGCCTTGAGCAGGAGAGCTGTTGATAGACTGTGCTACCACTCTGGCTACCCCCCTCCTTCTGCCTGGATCTGCCACTCCCTCTCAGTCCTCAAATCCAGAGGACACAGTGTTTGAATGTGGCCGGCTGCTGTGCCTGCTGTCAAAGCATTCCCAGCCAAGAGAGCAGGTTTTTTGTTTTTTTCTTTTTTTCTTTTAAGGAACCAAGGGGTCCTCCTCAATAAAATTAATTCCCACTCGTTGGCAGCAATGAGGTGTCAGGTGAGGACAAAAGCAGACGAGCTTGTGAATATAGAGCTAGTCATTAACTCAGAGCACCCAACTCTATCATCTACTCATCCCTCCCCGGCTCCAGAGACTGGAGGAAAAATAACAACCCCACAGTAAATAAATAAATAGAACTTCCCAGCGTGGAAGCCTGTGAAGCAGCAAATCCAGACTTGGGGCCTACAGAATTGGAGGTGACTGGAAGGAACTTAAGTCCCCCCCCCACTCCCCGCCACCTCGAAATCCTCCTTATCAAAGGAAGAGACACTAGGGATATGGCAAAAAAACCCATGTGACTGCCTTGTTTATTTTGGGGAAAAAATGATAAACTAGGGAAGACCAAGCAGTCCTTCTAAACAGATTTCAGATTAGTAGATTCCACAACTCATAGAACTGGATGAAGGGACATCTTCCAACCATGCTTCTGCCCTGGGTCTGATCTCTCTTCCACCTATTTAAAGATGTCCTTCCTCTCACCAGGGTTATGTGCAGCAATTTCAGACTCCATGCTCAGCCAGCCAAAGACCCTTTACCCTCTCCACACTGTTGTTATGGTTGCCTCTGTTTGCTAAACACAGTGATGGGCTGTCGGCAGTGATGCCTCTATGACTTCCCCATTCAAGACAAAGCCAGCCCTGGTGGTGTCTGCTGGAAACCTTATCGTGTGGCTTTCAAGGCTGGCACCCACATCCTACTTTGGGGTTAGCCAAATAAAATTATATTTTGGTTTAGTACTGCTAGCAGTGAGGAAATGATGGGTATGATCTCTGGTTCAGAGTTTATGTTTATTTAAACTGTGGACACCATGAGACACACGTCCATTTTCCATAGCTGAACAAAAGCTTCCCCTTCCTACCCACTCCTAACAGCTTCCAAAAGGGAACTTTGGCCCTCTCATCCTCCGGAGTGATTTCCCATTTAAAGCCACAGGCACCATAATACTATTGGGCCATGCAAAGGTAAATCTAAACGATGCCAAATTATAACCTTGAAAGTAGACAGTAAACACCAAAGGCTATTTATTATTCACAAACACATAAAGCCACAGACGTGCATTGCTGAGATCCAATTTCAACCTTGAATTTCCTGTAATAAATGAAACCAGCTATACTAGCAAAATGAATAATCAAGTGGTGATAATGTCTGGTTGGCTAACATTGCAGCAAAAACAGACATTTTCCTCTAATAGCAACAGCAACAAATAGTACTCATCAGAAATCCCCAAACCTGATTTTGGCTGCAAATTTAAAAATTTACATGTCCTAGGCCTAGCTACTACATTGCCATAATCAAATGCTGCATTTATTTATTTTCACAATGGACTCAAAATATTTTGTGAATGTCTTTTTATATGGCATGGTAATCAATTTGAATAATCTATCAAAAATGAGAAAATAGAGTTTAAGCTGACAAAACTTGCTGTCTGATGCTCACATATATATATATGTATATATATGTATATATAGAATAGGATCATTTTTAGCAATATCAGTAAATTAATGGTGGGAACCGAGGTATCTTGAGGAACCATTGGTAAGATAAATGACAGGAGCCTAGACAATTCTTCTCGGCAGGAAAATTATTTTAAAAAGCTGAGGACCTAGACTATTACATAAAATCCTAATTTTAAATGTTGGTACCACTTTAGAAATATTGCAAAAGTTAAGCTAAAATTGATTTTGGGATAAGTTGGGACTATGAGCCAAGAGTTCATGATGACATGTTACAATCCCAGTTATTTCAACCAAAGTGTCTTATTTCAAGATCAAAAAGATAAGAAACTAACATAGCTAAATGAAAGGACAATCACAGAGGTGAATGTTGAGCTTGAATGAGTCTGTTTCCTGCAGGACCCTGTACAAGTCTTTGAAAATGTGTGGGCTTAATGTAGAGGACTTTTGCATCCTGAGTTTAGCCCTAACAGAGACTTCACTTTTCTTTTGAAAATATGTCTTCAGTATACTGATATTCTCTCATTTAAAATATTGAGCATTGGCCGGGCGTTGGTGGTGCACGCCTTTAATCCCAGCACTCGGGAGGCAGAGGCAGGCGGATCTCTGTGAGTTCAAGGCCAGCCTGGGCTACCAAGTGAGCTCCAGGAAAGGCCCAAAGCTACACAGAGAAACCCTGTCTCGAAAAACCAAAAAAAAAAAATTGAGCGTTGTTCTATTTGCTTCCAATAAAAACACTGGAGTTACCAGAAAAAAAATTAAAACTCAAAAGTTCTACTAAAAGTGCATTTTGGCAACTTCTTAAAAATTAATAAAGAAAGTTCTCATTCCTGATTTTGTGGTTTGGAGTTTGGTTTTCTTAATGTCTTTTTTTTTGACTTTTTTACTTTGTTTTGTTTTCTTGTTTGCTTGTTTGTTCTTAAAAATAACACATTTTTTAAAACTTTTTATTGATTCTTTGTGGATTTCATATCATGCATTCCAGTCCTACATATCTCCCTATCCCCTCACTTCTACTCTCTGCCTTTGCAGCACCACCCCCTAAAGTAAAACCAAAAAGACAAAAAACAAAACAAATAAACAAACAAAATCTTGGGATGGAAGCTGTAGTGTGGCCCAGTGAGTCACACACTATACCCTTTAGTCCATATATCTTTACTTGTAAGTGTTCATTGCAATGAATCGTTGGTCTGGTTTGAAACCTCTGGCTTTTATTATACCCTCCATACTGGACTCTCACTGAGACTCCTCCTGGATATCCTATTGTTGCCTTGTGTCATGGAGACCGTTTGTCTTTGGATTTGTAGGTTCGTTGTTCCCTTCAGATGTTCCTGCAGTTCACAGATGAGGTGGGTGTTGAGATAGGCTACCTCATAGTGCTGGTTCTGGGCCTGGGTGGCAGCTGGGTTGGTCAACCTCCCAGCTTTCCCTCATCATCACCACCTAGGTGAGCTCTTCAGCACTGCCTCTGCTAGCTCACTCAATGCACCAGGCAGCAAGGAGCAAGACCAGTTCTCCTGCTCTCTCACCCTTGGATCCATCTCCTGTGCACTCACACAACAAGGGCCAGCTCTACTGTTTTCCTCTGGCAAGGCACAGGGCCCTTTTGTTTACTTAAAAAATATTTCTTTTAGTTTTTGAGATTATGACATAATTACATCATTTTTCCCTTCCCTTTTCTCCCTCCCAACCACCCCATATACTCCTCCTTGCTCTCTTTTAATTTCATGGCCTCTTTTGTTAACTGCATATACATATATATTCCTAAATATAAATACAGTTTGCTCAGTCTGTATAGTGTTTGTGGCATGTATGTCTTCAGAGCTGATCATTTGGTACTAGATAGCCAATTGGTGTGTTTTATCTTTGGAAAGACTATTCCTCCTGCTCCCAGTATTCCTTAGTTGCCTGTAGTTTTTTGAGTTCTCATGGACTTGCCATGGTCTATTTCCATATGGCTTTTGCTGTTGTTCGTGTTCAGCTCATGCCAAGGCAGCTGTGTTGGTGGGACTTTGTGAGTGTAGTCTCTGGCATTACTAGGAGACACAGTCTCACAGCAAACTCTCTGACCCTCTGGCTCTTAAAATCTTTTTACCCCCTCTTCCACAATGATCCCTGAGCCTTAACGTTGTTTTATATTCCTTGGGACAGAACTCCACAACTCTACATTTTGATTGATTGTGGTTTTCTGTAATTGCCTTTGTCTGTTGCAAAGAGAAGTTTCCTTGACTATGAATGAGGACTACACTTATCTGTTGGCACAAGGACAAATATTTAGAGTGAATTACTAAAATAATACAAGGGCTCTTTTTTTTTAACCTGAAACCCCAAACAACAGGGCATATATTATAACCTTACACTGTGAGGCAAAACTGATATAGATGGACAGTTGGAAGCTTGCACTATTTCTGAATGGAAGAACTGGTCTGGGAGAACACATCTGTCTACCAATAATTTGGGATTTGGAGGTTTTAGAAGAAAGGCAGGCATTTGACATCCAGGGTCATGGTGGCCATGTGTACTCACAGAGAGTTTACACATGAGTTACTAAGATTTTAGAGGAACTGTTTCCCACATCTCTTTGAGAATACCTTTTTATCTTCCAGCTTTTAGGAATCTTGACTTTTTTTTATTCTTTATGAAATGCACTTTCCTCCCCTTTTCTCTGTTCTTTCTCATTTCCAACCTGATCACCAATCTGCATGTTTCCTACTTTGAATGTATAATCACTAAGGGAACAGAGACCTTTATAGAAATGCTTTAGCTTATCAGGTACAGAGGTGGAGAGCCAGAAGACTGGACAATGCCCCCTTTTGAATTCCTGTGTCTCTTTTTGCTGCATTCCTTCATCTCATTAAGTCTACTGAACGAAGTTCCAGAGCATCTTCAAGTTTGGAGATCAGGAACACTAGCTTCAGGCAACAAACAGTGCATTTGGTTGGCTTAGGGTTTTTAAGGACTCAAAACTATACGTATCCCAAATATGACCTTTGGCAAGAAGTTCAAATGTAAATACTATTCTGCAATTTCTTTTAATCCTTCATTCTGCAGTATTAATGAAGAGTCTATTTATATTATAGAAATAAAGCTAGATAAGATTCCTGTCTTATTAAACTTAAAACCTAGGAGGAAAACAGATGTATCATTATTAAACCATAAATTATATAAAAAGTAATAAATAATGTCACAAATCAAAATAAAATTGGACTTGAGTTAAATGCAGAAAAAGAAATCTGCTAAGAGATTTCACTTAATTAGAAAAGAGCAGAATACTGTGGGAAGTATTCATTGAGCTGTAATCTGGGGTATAAGAAAGGTGTTTTTAATTTAAATTTTCTTTAATTTTATGTGTAAGGATGTTTTGCCTGAATGTATGTCTGTCTTCCCCATGCATGCCTGGTACTCTTGGAGGCCAGATGTAGGTGTTGGATTCCCTAGAGTTACAGACAGTTGTGAGCCAACATGTGGGTTCTAGGAATTAAAACTGGTCCTTGGAAAGAGTAGCCAGTACTCTTAACTGCCAAGCCTCCTCTGCAGCTCCAAAAATTAAGAATTAATTAGGTAGAGAGAAAACCCTGAGAGGGTGGGAAAACATATGTATTGGTTAGTCTTATGTCAATTTGACATAAACTACAGTCATTTGGAAAGAGGGACTCTCAATTAAGAAAATGTTTCTATGATATTGGTCTGCAGGTAAACCTGTTGGGCATTTTCATGATTTATGATTGATGTAGGAGAGCCTAAGTCACTGAGGGCTGGGCCAATCCTGGGCAGATAGCCCTGTGTTGTATCAGAAAGTAGGCTAAGTAAGCCATGAGAAGTAAGCCAGAATGCAGCACTCTTCCCATAGCCTCTGCTTCAGTTGCTGTCTGGAGTTTCCTGCCTTGAGTCCATGTCCTGACTTTCCTCAGTGATGGAGTGTGACTTAGGAGTTATAAATGAAACAAATCATTTCCTCCCCAAGTTGCTTTTATTGTGGTGTTTTGTCACAGAATTAGAAACTCTAAGATACCATACCACATGGAAAACCCTATCATGAGAAGAAACACTAAGAACTTGAAAAGAGAAAGAGTAGGGAGGAAGGGAAAGAAGAAAGAGAGAGGGTAGGGAGAGAGAGAGAGAGAGAGAGAGAGAGAGAGAGAGAGAGAGAGAGAGAGAGAGAGAAAGAGAGAAACTAAGTACTATATGATAACTTCTTTTGGATTCAGAATCACCTCTGCTGAATCCGAGAGGGTCTTTCCATAGAGTATAAACTGATAATGGGGACTTGCTCTGAATATGGGAGGCACATTCTTTTCCCTTCTCTCAAATTCCTGACCAGCAATGATGGACTGATAGACTAAATAAAACCTTGGGAACCAGGAACCAGAATCAATCTTTTCTCTCTTAATTTGTTTGTCAAGAATTCTGTTATAGCAATGTGAAAAATGAACTAATGCATATCATTCATAGAAAGTAAGGGAACATTGGTGATATATTGATTTATTATTACTACTATGATGCCTAAGAAGTTGGTAGCGATCAGGTAAATAAAGGTTGGGATGGGCATATATTTGCTATTGATTCAGAATGCAACAGAAGACCACATGTGCATTTGAAGGTTTTGGGGAATGAACCTATTCTGACTCATTCTGAGGGAGCAGATTGGAGAGACATAATTGAAGAAGGGCTAAAATAGGTATAGTTAGACCTACTTGGAAAGAGTACAAGTTTTCCATAAAGAGTAAAATTATAGCTTAAGTTGAAACAGTGAATACATATTTGTAAATATACAATATTGAGATTTATTAGCAAAAAAATTGTAGATTAAGGAGAAAAGAAATGAAGGCTAATTTCCACAAGACAAATGCCATGATTTGGGATGTAAAGATCAGATGAAAGCCAGACTGTAACTTAGCTTTGGAAAAGTTAGATTTATTGGATCTTTAAGACATTTAATCAAAGTTAACAAAGATATCCCAAAGTTTAAAGATATAAACTAAATTATAATGGTGGATAATTAAGAAGTATGTAGCTAAAATCTTCTAGAGAGATTATGAATTGAGAAAAGAAATTCAAAATCTATCCAATAGGTAGAGAAATCTAATCCTAAGGCCAGACAAAGAATTTCACAACTGTGAAAAAAAATGATACAGAAGCTAGAGAGAACTAGTGTGCCAAGAAGGTAAGATTTAATAACAACAAATGTGGCTGGAAAGAATGGTGGGAATGAGTAAGTATTCTTTGAATTTAATGGTGAGAACTTTAGTCATGATTGTAGGTTATTTTAATGGAGTACCAGGCCATTGACTTACTGAAATGAATTGGCTATAATCTCTGCAGAGTTCCAGTCCTTATCTCCAAAAAAAAAAAAAAAAGAAAAGAAATTATTTGAAGATAACGTTCCTAGTTGGTTCTTGAGTAATTGGAACATGGACCCAATCATCAATATCACTTGATAGACTAGTCACAAGCCAGGTTTTAAATATTTTCCCAACTCTACTTCACATTCACTTCCTCTCTTTGTGTCAGCACCCTATGCAGTATATTGGAATGTAATATTGACTTTCAAAAACATTTATTTTTTTTAGTTGAACTAAAAGACTAATACTTGCTTTTCTTTTTACACAGTGTTTTTCCTCTTAAAATAATTGATACTTGCAACTTCAGCTTTAAAAAGTAGCAAGAAATGAATATTTCTTCTTGATTTACTAAGATGTCATAAAATATATCTCAACTATCAAAGAGAAATATAATAACAAGTTTATATTGAAGACAGTCTAATGAGTGAGTAGAACAATGATATGAAAATATATAATGCCAGTATTAAAAGTTGGGCCGGGCGGTGGTGGCGCACGCCTTTAATCCCAGCACTCGGGAGGCAGAGGCAGGCGGATCTCTGTGAGTTCGAGGCCAGCCTGGGCTACCAAGTGAGTTCCAGGAAAGGCGCAAAGCTACACAGAGAAACCCTGTCTCGGAAAAAAAAAAAAGTTGAACATTCATACAAATAGAAAGCTGACTCAAAATTCAAACTGATTAATTACCAAATAAAGACCAAAATCCTATAAATATCTCCTTCAAATTTTAGATATAATTGTCTTCGAAAGAAAATTGTTATTCAACCCATGCAAATTAAACCTTCAAATTAATTCAAAGAAAATCTTCTCCTCATACAAAAACATTCTGAGTAATTTACAGAAAAAAAACATTTTAGCTCTTTTTACATATTATAAACACCATTTTGCCAAAGAAATCAAGCCCAAACAATAAAATCTCAAATATGTAGAAGTGTCCACAGGAATGCAGATTTGGACAGTACACATGTTCGTACTTAACATCTAACATGATACCTAGAAACAGATGCTTGAGGAGACCTAGCCAGGATCTGTTTACCTATGTGTATATTTCACCTTAGCTTATGACTCATAAGTCAATGAATGGACAAAAGTGGTAAGTTTATCTCTGTTCTCAAGTGTACATTCTCTGAGAAGACAATACACAAAGAAATGTCTAACTTCAACAGAAGTCAGTGAGCATGCATGGTTCTATGATGATGAAAACTTCATCCAGGTGGAGAAAAGAATTGTAAGAGTGGGACCACTGCAGATGAGTTGATGATAGGAGCTCCCTAGGAGTTGGTTGTAAGGGAATCTGAAAAACTCAAAGGAGTATATCTAGACAATTATGGAAGAAATGAACATTTTTAAGGCACAATTTGTTGTGGAAAGTATGAGTAGATGAGCTCTAGAGCACATACAGTATGTGCTTGGCAAAGCAAAGTCCTGCCAGCGACCTTGTTCCTAAAACATTGAGGACACAGAGACTAGGACTCTGAAGATATTTTTCTCAGCTCTGGCATTTAAAGAAGAAAAATATGCTATCTATTAGCATCTCATCTTAGTGAGTTTAGTTTGCAAATTTTCTGTGGTTTCATTAAACTGAAACAGAAAGACCTCACTGAACAGATCTATTGCTTTGGGAAACCAAGTTAGAAACCAGCTTAAAATTCGGCTCCTCCCCATAACCAACATTTCAGCTCACCTCTGGTGAGTCTGGCTTAGGGACCTACCGTTTCCAATGACACACTGACATGGCTCAATCCAAGATAAAATGCTAATTCATTCAAAAAGAGCAAGGTCTGTATATAATTTCCCAAAAGCTTTCTCTGGGTTTTTAGTTTTAGAGAGGGATCTTCAGCTTCACATTTTACTCAACTGGTCTACATTCTCATTATTAACAAATATCTGGATGCATTCCCTTAGTGCAATACCATGGTCCTTGTTCTAGAGGCTTATCCACTGCCCAAAGCCATATCCAAGCCAATGAAATGTTTTATGTGGTTTAAAGTGCTCCCCCAACAAAAACAATAACTTTTCAAGTTTGAAAAATTAAGAATGTTCACATCAAATATGGGTTATTGCATACTGCAGAAAAAAGAGAAATTTTTGCGTCAATATGGCTGTTATCCCTTTGGTAACAATTGACTAGGATTTAACAGTTGATTTCCTTATATGCACGACACATCCTCCACCTCACCTTTGTGCCTATTGCACATTCTATTTCATCTCTTCATTGAGTTTCAATCCTTTATTTCTCTCTGCAAATGTTAGCTGCTATGTCTCTTCCTTTAATACACAATCACACTCTTGTCACCCAGCTCTTTTATCCCAAGTGCTAAAATGATACTGAGATTGATATCATTTTGCTAGATCCATCATATGATGAGCAATATCTAATACTTCATGTGAAAAGTTCCTTTGCCATAATATCATGTAAATGCAAGAGAACAATGCTAGACTTAAAAGTAGAGTTATGTGAGCCTTGAAGGGGGAGAGAAACTGTATTCCAGATGAGTTGCTCAACATTTGAGAGCCTTGGATTCATGTCTATCCTATGGTAATGAGCTTTCAAGCATTTTAGCAAAGAAAGTTACAGGCCAAGTGTTCAACCATCTGTCTTGGTCTCTCCCTAGACTGCAAGTGCTTGAGGGCAACAGCCAGATGGCTTTTTTCACAAGTGTTTACCTAGTGGTAAGTCCCTGACACATGGGACACTGAGAAGACAGGTTTCTAGAAGCTTGAGAGTTACAGTCTCACCACTCATGATCTCTTCTTCCAGCATATGTTTCTAGCCAGGTCTGTCTCACAGATTTCCAGACAATTGAGTCAGAGCCACATATTACAGCTTCTTGAGTGGCTACAGAAATTCTTCTTCCATTGAAGTTGCTGAAAATGGTTGTGGTGCACAGAGAGGAAGAAAGATTTTATGATACAGGCAGTCAACTCTCTGCATCAAAATACCATCCTCCTCTTGTCCAGCCTTGAAACATCTTCATCTAATTAGTTATTCTTCAGCTTGTTTCCTGAGGCTGATGAACAGCTGGCTCATACTTAAAGCCAGACAAAGGACTGGGTTGAGGCAGACATTTCATTTTGTATCTACTACTTCATCTAACAGCTCTGGGGTATATTTCAAAAATCTTGTTATGAGTCTCCCTATATTATTACCACCTGTGACCTTCTCTTTGATAGCTCTCCATGTTGAATCAGATCACTCTATCCCATTTGGAGCACTAATTTGGCAGGAGAAAGTCAGTGACATGTGATCAAGATTTAGACCTTGTATATACCGAAAACATAAGCCATGGAAGAGAATTTGGGATAGAACTTTTGACATTTTCCTTTCTTTCTATACTTTCTCCTTCTCATTATTTTAAGCAGGTACATTAGCCATCTAGCAGCATATCTCAAGAATTTTGGGCAGACTATGAGCAGAATCTGTAGAAAGGTCATGGTTCTTTGCTCATTTGAGTTTGGTGTTCTTGTGTGAGTTAGGATAGGAGGTTGGGCCTTAGTAGACAAGGGAGAAATTGAAATAAGAAATATCCCCAAGAGGATGTAATATTGTATTTGACATTTTTTCTAATTACTAAGATAAATTATCTGAAAGGAGTAAAGGAAGCAGAAAACTTCCTTATTTATTTATTTTGGATCAGTGTTTGAGGAAATACAGTCTTCCATGTTGGAGAAAGCATGGTGACAGGAGCTTGTCCACATCTGAACAGTAGGAAGGAGAGAGATGACCACAGATAAGGTAGAGCTCTAAACTGCAGAGCTTATGTTCCTGTGAGTCATTTCTTTCTGTTAGTCTCTACCTCCTAAAGTTTCTACAACCTCACACGTTTATTCTATCTTGTGATTTCAGATGTTTTCAGTCCATGGTGACTTGGTTCTGTTACTTTGAGTCTGTGGCTGTTACATGGAGCAAAAGTGTAGATGACACAATATGTCATGGAACAGGAATAGGTGACAGGGGAGACCTGCTTATAGCATGGCATCTGAGAAGGAAGGAGAGAGAGAGAGAGAGAGAGAGAGAGAGAGAGAGAGAGAGAGAGAGAGAGAGAGAGCGCTCAATATCCCCATCAGGGGCATATTCCCAGTGACTTAACTTTCTCCTACTATCTAGACCCTCTTAAACTTCTACCATGCCCCGGAAATACCAAACTCAGTAACAAAACCTTAACCAGTGACCCTTTGAGAGACAGTAAGGATCCCAGCTATCACAAATGGTTAGATATCTACAGGCTGGACTGCCAGAAATAGAAACATTTGCCCTGTGCTTCAAGGCAATGCGCCATAAGGGGTGATACTTTAGAGAGGCAGAGCTACTGGTACCCTAGGAAGGAATCCACTTTCCTTATTTAACTATGAAGTTGAGCTCTAGTCAACCTGAAAATATTACATGGACCCGAATTGTGATAAAACACACCCCAAGAACCTTTTCTGTACTCTTTGTAGATAGCTAAATTCTTGCAGGAGAATGCCAAATCCCAGTAACAGATGTTGATGAATTTCAATAGTTCAGCAGGATAGGAACACGGGGCTTGAGATCTAAAACAGGTTTTATGTTGAAATGAAAGTGATGTTGATAAGTGCTATGTATGGTGATATTTTTCTTTTGTACCAAAATGTTAATTGTATGTTAATAAATAAAGTTGCCTGGGGGTCAGAGCTATTATCAAGCCATAGGAAAGCAGGGCAGTGGTGGTGTACACTTGTGATCACAGCACTTGGTAGACAGAGCTAGGTAAGTCTCTGTATGTTCAGGGATACAGCCAGCATTGGATACACATGCTTTAATCTCAATACCAACCATAGAACACCTGGAGGTCTATACAAACAGGCCGTGATGAGGCAGTCCTGTGGTTGGGTTTACAACCAATGAGAAGGCAGAACAGAGACTATATAAAGACTTTAACACAGGAAGTAGCGGCTCCTTCGGAGAGGTAGGACCACTGCAGGAGGAAGGGTAAGGTTTTAGCTCTTAGCTCTGACCTCTTGGCTTTCTTCTTTGCATTGGTTCTGTGTTTCTTATTTATAAGACGGTTGGTTACATCTACAGCTATGTAAAGTATTTCTGTAAACAAAACATCCAAGGTTTGTGGGTATTTTTCTATCTGTGCTCAAACAAAAGATACTTTCAAGAATACAACTCGTATGTTGTTAAACCCTATTAAGTTTCTATACTCATGGCATAACTGATTCCTTGAAGACCTGGTTCCCTCATTCACAGTCTCCAGCAAAGTTCAAAGCAAGGGCAGTCTGAAGCAGGAGTTCATATGTCAACAAATCCAAAAAGGGTGAATGTAATAGATTGATTGCAAAAGTGGCTCAATTTGCAATCTTTGTGGACTCTCCATGTTGCAATGTGACTTTGTCACTGCTCCTATCAAGAGATAGGCTTGTAGCCAATGCCTGCTGAACTTAATTAGCCTCTATGAGCAGTAATAGAAAGTAGTAGTGTGCTTCTTTGGAATGTGTGATACAAACATTGCCACTTGGACCTCTAGACCACCATGGAAAAAAGCCCTGCATAGTGTCCTAGAGAAGTAGAGTGTGAAGTAGAATTAGACCCTCTCTAAAACACCACCCAGGACCAAGGGCATACCACCCCTACCTGCTGACCTCCCTCTCATCTCAAACCCAAATGCATGGCCCAAATCAGCAGAACTCCCCATGCCACCCATAGGCTTGGCAGAAATCAAAAATTGTGTTTCTTTTAAACCACCATGATTTGTAATAAAACAGTCAATGGGTTAGGCAGACCTACTCTGCCAATAGATAACAGATATATATACTTGATTAGTATACTACAGAGATAACTCTGTAGAATGGGAAGTTTCGGAGATTTAGTTAAGAAGGAGAACTCTACTAATCATTCCAGGGAAGATTTGAAAGAGGTTTTGGTGTTTGTTTTTTTCTTTTTAAATTTGTTTTGGATTCAGCCAATCCAGTTTACCATCTCACCTTGACTGCCTTAACTGTCTCCCTCATTTTTTAAGAGTCCTTTTTCTCATTTTTTTCAAGCTCCCATTGTATTTTGGAGGAAGTAAGAACAGCTGTAAGTTTGTGGCCCCGGCCTCTGGGAGAATCCTAGGCCCCTTACTCTATCACTTTTCTCTACTCCAGGTCTGCCAAGGAAATCTTGAAAGCTTGTATTTCCTTCATTTGAACTCTGGGGATGCAGATTCTTGGATCCTTTTGGTCAACATAGTGCTTACTAGGCTTGGGGATATCGTTGGTTCCCAATAAAATAAGGTAATTTTGATGCCACGTTAGGCCAGACACTGTTTTATTACAGAATGAAACTCAGGAGTGAAAGGGAAACATCTTCATTCCGTAGCTTCTATCCTCTGCCTGCAAATGCCCTTCATTTTCTGGTTCTCAGGCTCCTGGACACAGGGCCTCAGGATTTCCAACTTCCTGTCTCTCTTCCAAAGCCAATGCCACTTTCCCAGGGACTGGGGAGTCAAGTTTGAAAGGGTCAGTCCCTGGAATTCCTTGTGCTAACAGTAGGGAGACAACCACCCTTGTCTGTTAATTGGCACAGGAAATGAGCAAAGTTAAATATGTGGGTCTCCTGTGATTAGAAACCTTTTAAAACAACAAGCTTAGTTGAGTTTGTCTTAAAAGGGCTGTGGGAGTGGGTCTAGAAACCTGAGAGCTATCTAGGTAATTTAATGAAAAACTTAAGGGACTTTTGATTTTTGTAAAATAAGAAAAGTAAAACCAAACATGAGTAAATCATTTCTAAATATTGGAGACTCAACAGTCTCCCTCAGATTTTAATCTAGTTTTGTATTCTGGTGTAATAAACGCTTCAGAATGCAGCTATGTCCTTCATGTTCCCCCCGGTGCTTCCCATGGCTTCCTAGCAGTGCTGTAGAAGATCCGGGAGCCTCACAGTCCTGTTCCTCCTCTTTCTTTTTATCTTTCTTTCCGCCCTTTTCTTTCCCCTCCTCTTCCTCCTCCTCCTCCTTCTTTTCCTCCCTTTACCACCTCTTCTGCCTCTGACAGATATTGATTTTTCAGGATTCTTCCTTAGGTTTCAAACCATCAAAATACCTTGTCCTTAAAACTAAGATAATTAGAACAAGTGAAAATTTTGATTTGTTTAAGGAGGAACTAAAGAGAGACTTTTTTGTGATTTATAGTAATTTTATTGTATTATTGATTAAAAAATAATAATAGATATCACCAATGCAAATAAGAATTATTTTCTTCAAAGAGGTAAAAAATTACTACTTATATTTATTTTCTCCACAAAAGTAACTTTATGCATTTTTATGGATGATATAAAATATTTTCCTCATAATTATTAGTTCTTTGGACATTTCATTTATCTTGATCCTATTTACCCCCTCCCATACTCCTTTCTAATCAACTCCTCTTTTCTACTCACTCAAATTGTGTCCACTCTTTAAAATATACAGAGAGAATACAATTTGTGCTCTCCATATACACTGCATACAAGATTGATTTCTCATGTTCCATGATTCAAGTATTTGGTATCTTCAGTAATAGAGTGTAGCTCACAGCAATTGTGACAACATGCAGATGACCTATTCAGGCTCAAGCCAAGCAAAATCCCAGCATGGAAAGGGGAGGTAGGCAGAAAGTCCTATCCCCAGCTAAGGAGCTATTATTGGCAGTTGATATCTGCTGGGAGAAGAGAGTCAGTTTTCTTTAAGGATGAAAAGACTCTTTAATTGAACAAGGTAAAAAGAAAAGAAAACACACAGATGCATGCCACCTACTCTTTATCACTTTCAGTAGAACCCTCTGAAACTTTTGCTTATAAGGCAATTCATTTACATTTTGTTGCTGTTCCCACAGAGTGCTTGACTCAGTCCTGGGCACAGAGTAAGCACTTAATATGTATTTGCTGATGTGAGTTGAAGGCCTGAGCTATTTCCTACAGATTAAGCAATTTTGACACCATAATCCTTAAATAATTCCCAGGAAGTGCCTTAAACAATGGTTTCCATTGCAGTCACATTAAAGCCCCTGATTCCTGTCTTTTGCTGTTTGTTTCTGGTTCATATGTCAAGCCACTGGCTGCCTCTTGATTCACACAGAGAGGAAAGTGGGTGAAAACTCCAGGGCAGGCCAGTGTGTACTTCAGATCTCAGAAACTCAACTTCAAAGCAGAGAGCCTTTTCCCACTGAGACATTCATATAATGATTATGGCTTGCAAACATTTAGAAAGAAGTGATAAAATGTAGTAAGAAAAGATGAAGGTGTTTTTATTAGAAATTAATCATCTCTAGTTCTACAGCCTACCCTGAGCACGGGGAAATTGGAGTGGAATATTATAGGAGCAATGGGAATGGTTATTGAACTGTGAAAAGCATTTGCTATAAAAAGAGAGCCTTAATTCCCCTTGATGTTATCAGAGAGGGGCACATTAGGTTCTGCAAAGCAAGTGGCCATGATCAGCAAATGCATTTTAAAATGCTCTTCCCCTTAATATCAGATGACCATAACTGCATCTCCAGCTTGTGGACTTTACTCGTGATTACACAACACAAGATAAAAAAAAAAAAAAAAAAAAAAAAAAAAAAACATGGTTTCGGGAAGTAAAAAGACCTGTTAAAGAAAACGGACCATGTGACTCAATGGTAGTGTGGGTAGCCCAGTACTGGGGGGGAAATAAAAAGAGTGAATTATTTAAAAAAAAAAAAAACAATTAAGAGAGTCATTTAAATTCTGGAATTAAGGTCTGGAACAGACCTCCAATTTTCTGTTGTTTCTGTGTTTATCAGCTGCATATATTAACACCTTGAGTTCTTTGAGATACTAGAAATTATGCATAAGTCAGGACACATTAGTAGGAATAGAAGACTGATAAACCCTGAAGTATTAATAATGATATATGTAAGCACACTCATTGATTTCCCCTACATTTCTAAAGAAATGATTTGATAGTACTTAAATTATCTCAGGCTGGGCATGGTGGCATACTCTTATAATTCCAGTCCTTAGGAAACAAAGTCAGAAGGACTGTAGCAAGACCAGTCAGTGTATATAGTAAGTTCCAGATCAACAGGGCTACATAGCCAGATACTGCCTCAAATGAAGATCAGGCATCAACAACAGCACATAAGCCAAAAAGAAAAAGAAAAGAATGGAACAAGAAATAAAATTATTTTATTTAACAGAAGCATGGGGAATCACTATAGTTGATTTTGAAATCAGAAAACCTTTTGTAAATGTATAAGATAAAACTAATTCAAAAGTTAGTACTTCAATTCAGGTAAACGTGTCAATGACTTAACAAAAATTTCTTCCCAACAGTTTCATTTGATAAGCTGTAGAAAGGTGCTTGGTGTGGCAACTGAAATGTAAATTGAGTCAGTAGGTTAAACTTTAATTTGTTCTGAGAAATTGCAATATGAGCAATCCAGAAAGATCACAGTGGCATCGGGATCAGAAAGAGATGAGTTTACACCTGCCATTACAGCAATCCTGAGAATGTGCTTTCCTGGACGCTAAGAGCCCGCTAAGGGATCTGGAGGATTCGATTCCAGTTTCCACTCCTTTATTTTGCCACTGTTGACCAGCAGCATGGAGCTGCTTTTGGTTGTGGCTATATGCTGGGGGAGTCCGAGCCCCACTGCATTCCACTGCATCATTGCTGCTCACTAGGATTGAAATAGAGAATCTCCTAAGCACAGGCATTTGCCTGCAATCTTCTTAATACCATAAAGTGGATGTGCTTACATTCAGGCTTAACATACCTGAACCTGGTTCCATGGCTGCACTGCCCTACCCAACTATAACTCAAGCAGCACCCCCTCTCCAAAGCCTGTGTGGAGGAAAGAGGTGAACTGATAAGAGTCACTGGCATTCAGAAGAGAGGAAAAGGAGAGAGAAAAGAGCCGGAGCCACTCTATACAGCACCCGCAGTTGGGTCTAGAATTTCACATTGGCCTCTATCTTATTAGACATGCTAAGCTGGCATCCAGGGGCTATCGACTGTCAACATAGCAGCCAGCCGAACAATTGACAAAGCCATCCCTTGAGAATGTTGAGTGAACTGACGAAAGTGCCCTCAAAGGAGTTAATGTGCGAGCTGGCACCCAGTGCCAGGTCCAGCGTGAGAACCACTTACGTGGTAATTGTCCCTCCTGGTGTCCCAAGCTCTGTCAAACACTGCCCCAGGCTTGCCTTTCAGCACAGGAACTGATCTCTTTTCGGTGTCTGAAATGTACACGCACCCTAAGGCCCCACCAGCCCAGGGTGGGGAGTCCAGGTGGGAAAGCCTGCTGTCTCTGGCAACCCCTCACAGGCTCAGTTTCCAAGTTTCTGCAGTTGAGCAGACCCTGAAGTTTCTAGGGAACACAGGGAGGTGTTTATATGCAGCCGTGACCCAGACAGGGTTTGAGGCTCGCAAACTCCTTCTGCTGGATCCATCTGGAACAGGGACTACTCTCCCTCAAAGGCCCGTACCCAGGTCCAGTGCAGAACAGGCAAGGCCTAAAAGGAGGGAGACTGTGGTCCAGTCCAGCACCCTGTGCAGAAGAGAGGAGATAGGGTCCAGGCTAGCGCACGGGTAATGGCTGAGGGCAGGTGTGAATCGTGTCTCTAAAGGTCGTCATTATAATTACACAGGTCAGAAACATGCGATCTGAAGTGACAGAATCGAATATGAAAAAACCCAAAAACCTCTGAGACAAGTGTTTTTACTTACTTAAAAGAAAAGAAAAGAAAAGAAAAGAAAAGCACACATAGTATGTGAACTGAGGACTAGACTGCAGAACCACTTCATACTCAGAAAGTCCTACCAGTTCACTGCTGAACTAAATTCTCCCATCATCCAGAAGAACGAACAAATCAGTGTTGAAAGTATAAGTGAATATACTTGAGGCAACCAGGAGTAATTTAGAACATGAACATGAATTCAGTGAAGTCTTTCAAAACACAAGCATAGGACATAAATAGGCAAATGAAAAACTATATAAAACTCAAATGTGTGTGGGGGGGGGGTTGGGCATGTTGGGGAGTTGGCTCAGCAGTTGAGAGTGCTAGCAGCTCTTCCAGGAGACCTGGGTTTGGTTTTGATAGATCACCCATATCAGTCAGCTCACAACTTCCTGCCAATCCTGCTTCAGGGGCTCTGAAGTCTTCTGATTTCTGCACTCAGCTGCACGTACATGGCACACACACATATATGCATATAGAGTAAAACAAAAGTGACGCTCTAAAATAAACAAATACATAAGCCTGAAATGAATATTTAGCATTAACTAAATCCATTCCTAATTAAAAAAATATTTTAGTGCATTGAATGCCATGATTTGTGCCCTGGCAAATTTTTTAAAGGTAACATTACAAACAATTTATAAAATACAGGCAGTGCATATATATGCAAATCAATTTGACAGTGCTAGTTAAAAGTGTTAAAAGCACTTGAGTGTCTTGGGCACATAAATCTATGAAAATGGTTTCCCCTGAGCCCTCTGGCCCTGGCATTGCACAGCGTGACAGTCTCTATAGGGAGGCGCTGCTTCATCCATGGACCACTCATAACCTTGGGCTATCATCTTTCCTTCCCAGGACACTGGCATGTAACTCAGGAGCCCCTCCCTTGCCTCTAGAGAAATCCAAACTGCAAGGAGGGACACAAGTTAGTGTTCTTTATCCTCCTTAGATTTGCTTAATGTAAGTTTATGTATCTTCATTTCAGAGTCTAATGTCTCCTGATCTTCTTGATAAATCAAATTCCAGATTCCTTTTATACTGGTTTGTGTGCGCATATGACTTACACAGCAGGTGCATGTAAAATGTCCCAATTGTATTAAAACGCATTTCATGTTGTGTTTCCGTTTGGAGTTTTCAAAAGTCTTCATGAATTATCATTTTTGCAATCATGAAAATCAAAGTCCAAATTAGTTTACAGAGTGATTAGCTCTATAATTTGTGTTTAGAAAATACTTGAAGGAGCTGTTGTATATACTTTAAATACCAATACCCAAATAACATATGAGCAGATACCAATTCAGGCAAGACAAGGGCAATATTTATTAATCCATAGTAATAAAAATATTTCAATGTTTAGTAGAAATGCTTTGTTGAAGAATGTTTGAAATGCCATTGGGGCTCATACTCCTCCCCCACAACCCCAATTCATGTGTAAGAATTCAAAGAAAAGTCTATCTGTCAAACCAGTTGTTGTCTAGATGAGGAAAATCAACTGGAACTGTTTTCAATACCACATTCTCTACAAAAGAAAGCATTGTCATCCTGTAGGCTTTCCTTCCGTCTGCAAACGTTCTCACGTCATGCATCAGTATGAGTCCACTGGCCTTAAGTTTCGTTAGAAGTTATCCCAAAGAAAGTTGTTGAATTTTACTTGAGTACAAAATGACAAAGATAATCTCTGGCAGGCATCAAGCAATATCAGCTCCTCCACTTTTACCTGGGACTTTCCAGGTTTGAGCACTGAAAGTGAGGGAATCGGCACAGTCTGGAGTCCCTTGTGTCCCTAGGGCCTGTCTTGTGCTAACTTATTCTCCTTATCTATGACTGCATGATAACCTACCTGAAAACAGAATGACTCTGAACAATAGACATTTTACAATATCTAGTGACTGTATTCAGGAATTCAAGAAGTCAGAATTTGCTTGCTCCCTGTGGCACGGCCTGACATGGCTCATCTATTAGTAGGCAGCTAAACTGGCTAGGAAGGTCCATGCTTGAGACATCAGAGGAGAAGTCTGAAGGCTGAGTTTAGCTTGGATCCTCTCTGTCTTTGGGTCTCTCCAAGTCTTGCTTTAGTAGGGCCATTGGAGTCTTCACACGCTAGGTGAAGGCACTGAAATTGAGAGCCCCGATAAACCAGCAATGGGAGCCTGCACACAGCGTGGAAGCTGCCAGTTTCCTGAGATATGGGACTGGCACGCTGTCATATTCACCACATTTTGTTGGTGAAATCAGCCAGAGTCTGCCCAGATACAAGGGGACAGGGACACAGTCTACATTTCTCAGAGAAAGAAGGGTCAAAATTTTGAGACCAAGTTTAAATTGCCACATACATACTCTACTTTGATATAGTAACCTCAACTGCAGGTTAATTGGGCCAAGTGGTTATTATTTTCTGATGGTCAAAACAAGGCTCCAATGAGAGTTTAAATTGTTTTCATTAAGAACTCACAACTAATTATGTAAGTAAACACTAGCTTGTTGTGACTTGAAATTATGCTACTTTGCTCATGCCACATTAACTACAGAGACACATATCATGGCACATATATATGCACTGGAAAGCAGCTGTGGATTGAATGCATGGATGTAGTATGCTTAGGCAAAGAGGGCAGTGAGTCAAGACTCACCTATGCTATGACAAAAAAAAATATGTGGCAGAAAAAAAAAGGTTTTATTTACTCATCTGCCCAAACACAGTAAGATACATATAGAGGTAAAAGGTCATTTTGGATCTTATGAGGTGTCAAGTAACTTGTGGTTGAGCAGTTCTTGCAGGCCCTTGGCTTGGCTGATTGTGGTGGTGGTCACTCTTGTGGCTGTTTAGGCTTCCAGGTTAGCTAGACAATGGTGGTCTAAAAATGGCTGCTTACCAGCAGCCAGCTGATACTTAAGTGGTAAGTTATATATTTCTCCTCCATTTGATTTCTTATCTTCTACAAATGAAACTAGATTTGTTTGTTACATCACCCCAAGAACAACAGTGTGTAAGAATTCTAGGTTACTAGGCTTAGAATTTATAAAGCATTGCATCTATTGTATTTCACTAGATAAAACAACTCACAAGGTCATCTAAGACTCAGGAGCTGAGATCAGATTTTGGCTCTGTTGATTGGTCTCCAGCAACACACTAAAAGAGAACGAATCTCAATAGAGGAGGAATGATAAAGGAGTTCTCATACCAGCATGATGTGTTGATTAGCTTCTTTCTGAATTAGAACTCAGCGAGATTAAACCTCTTGGAATTCTGATAAGCTGATAAATGAAATGTGGACTATGCTGTCTAGTTTTCTGTTCACTTGACACAAGGTGGAGTCATTTTGGAAGAGGGAACCTCAACATTGATCAAGAAAATATTCCCACAAGACTGGCCTAAGGGCAAGCTTACAGCATGTTTAATTGACTCATGATTGATATTGGAAGGTCCAACTCACTATGGGCAGTACCACTTCTGGCCAGTTGGCCCCAGGTGCTACACAAAAGCAGGCTGAGCAATCCATGAGGAACAAGCCCATAAGCAGTGCTCCTCCGTGATCTCTGCTTCAGTTCCTTCCCTGATTGAGTTCTGCTGTGACTTCCTTTGGTGACAGGCTGTTACCTGAAAATGTGAGATAAAATAAACCCTTTTATCCTCCCCAGGTTGCTTTTGGTCATGGTGTTTTATCACAGCATTACAACTCTAACTAGAGATGGACTTTGTGAGTATGCTCTAAAATTCTGTCCAGATAGCCCACATGAAACCAATAATCTAGAAGCCCTCTCTGAAATACTCATCAAAACCTAATGATGCTTTTTGAAGCTACTGTGGTCTGTTGTACTTTCCATGTAGTGACTTGGATGAAAATGGCCACCACAGGCTCATAGAGTTGAGTGCTTGGTTCATGGAACAGTTTGGGAAGGATTAGGAGGTGTGGCCTTGTTGGAGGAGGTGTGTCACTGGGAATAGGTTTCAAAAGCTCTCCATTCCCAGTTAGTGCTCTCTCTCTCTCTCTCTCTCCCTCTCTCTCTCTCTCTCTCCCCACCATCTCTTTCTCTCTTTCCCTCTCTGCCTCCTTTCCCCCATCAGATGCAAGCTATCAGTTACTTCTGCAGTGCCATGTCTGCCTTTTTACTGCCATGCTCTCCAACATGACAATTATGGACTAACCCTCTGGAATTATGATCCCCAAATTAAGTGCTTTTTACTTTATTTTTTATCTTAAAAATTGCTTTAGTAATGGTAGTCTGTCATGGCAATAGAAAAGTAAGACAGTCTACCTAGGTAAAAGCTGCCCCTTCAGTTTGTTTAAAACTAGTACCTGATAAAACTGAACTAAATCTTTTCAACTTCTATAGTAGCATTGTACAACAACCCAGTAAAAGAAAATGGTCAGCTGAGTTAAGTCTTATGGTAAAAATACATTGACAAAAAGTTAAAGAACGGCCTCTGTATTTAATTGCTAGGGGATTTATATTTGTGCTTCCACAGATGTCAGTTGAATGTAGGTATCATGCACTGTATTGAGTACTTTATATATCTCATATCATTTAATATTTACCTGGGAATCTATGGTTAGTTTACAAATGTTAGTATCTCTATCACTCATACTAAAAATGTGAATATGTAGTAAATTGCACAATATTCCTACCTGTCCACCAAATAATAAAATAATGTTTATCTTGAATCACCTATGTGATTTAATTGGATCCCTGGGGTATTAGCATAGAACATATATAGGATCAAAACATGTCTGTGCAGAAGGGCTTGCTCTATTGTATTCTTCAGACCCTACAACTACCATGTAGAGGGCAAAGTTATATTTTGAAAACCTGGGAGGCCACATGGAAGAGACCCAAGGTAGATGAGCTAAGAATCAGCTAGCCTTTGGATAGTCATTTATCAACTAGTAGTCACCCTAGACAAATGGTTCTCAACCTTTCTAATGCTTTGACCCTTTAATACAGTTCCTCATGTTGTGGTGACGCCCAAACATAAAATTATTTTTGCTGCTACATCATAACTGTAATTTTGCTACTGTTATGAATTGTAATGTAAATATCTGATATGCAGGATATCTGTTATGCAACACTCAAAGGTGTTGAGACACACAGGTTGAGAACCACTACCCTAGACCATGATGTCTCTAACCCATCCTCTAGATTTTCCAGTCCAGTGAGGTGTCAAACCTGTTTATTACATTCTAAAACTTGTATCCTCAAAAATGACATCATTTCTTTAAATCATGTACCATCACTCAGAATATTGATTTAACTAATAACTGTTAAAGTCTGGTACACGTGGAAATGAAGGTTGAAATTTGCCATGACTATGCCTCTACAAAATGCCTCTACACTCAAAGACCTTTGTAGTAACAGAAACCCATGAAGATTTTGAACAAAAATTGCTTGATAGCCTTGCTAAGATAAAACTTTAAGCAATAGTATATAAATTCGGCAAACAAAAGAATAGATATAGATAAAACTTGAGCTAGCAATCTAGGGACAAATTCATGAAAATCTTAAGTCAAGATGTGACTGTGACATTGAGGTACTGCAAGGATGTTGTGGAACATTATTTTAAGATGTGTTACATTTGTTTATGCTGTGGAATATTTGTTTTAATGATGCAAAGATGTGTTGCATTCTTTTATGTTGCATTTGTTTAACTCTGTGAAGCTGTGATACTTTGCTTGTCTAAAACACATGATTGGTCTAATAAAGAGCTGAATGGCCAATAGGTAGGCAGGAGAAAGGATAGGCAGGGCTGGCAGACAGAGAGAATAAAACAGGAGGAGAGATTGGGAAACAGGAGAGGAAGGATCAAGAAAAGAAGAGCCCAGCCACCAAGAATAAGAAGGAAAGAAAAGACATACAGAAATAGAGAAAGGTAAAAGTCCAGAGGCAAAAGGTAGATGGGATATTTTAAGTTAAGAAAAGCTGGCTAGAAACAAGCCAAGCAAAGGCCAGACATTTATAAGTAATAATAAGACTCTCTGTGTGATTTATTTGGGAGCTGGGTGGCGGGCCCCCAATAGAGCAAAGAGCTAAAGACTAAAAACAGTCAACAACACAAGGAGTCATGTGTGAGTAATTAGGAAAAGTATCTATGGGATATATTTTTTCAGTCCCTGGTAGTGTCATTACATATGCATTACAACTTCATGGTGACCTTGAATTACACAGATGCTCAGCCATTGACCTGAAAGTGGGGAGAAAAAAAAGAGCTGGAGACATTACCAGCAGCAACAGCAAAGCAAAGAAAGATGAAAATATAAAAGCAAGCAATGTCATGCGAAACCCTTGGTCTGAAATTCAGAAAAGTACGAGATTTACTCTTTTACTTTGGAGTTTAGTGAGTCACTCTACCATAAAACCTCTGCCCTCAGTTTCTGTCTCTTCCCAAAGGGAAATCTTTGAGGGACAGTGCTTGTTAAGGTTAAAAGCGGGACCAAATGTAGGGTATTGATTTCTAAAAACATCTTTGAATATGAGTACTTTCCTTGCCAATTTACTTCCAAGATTGGAAAATCTGAAATGGGATTTACCAGAATTCTTTTCATTAATTTCCCACACAGTGGCAACTCTGAGATTAATTAGAAATTGGGTTTTCTCTAGTGTCTTTTGGGAATCTAACATGGTGATTCAATAGCCCTACCATAAGAAAACTGATATCAAAAAATAAATTTTTCTTGGTACATATATTTTTGTACCAAGATAGTTAAAAGTAGTCGTTCTCAATGTGGTCTTAAAACTATTAAACTGAGCCATAAATTCCTTATTTCAGAACCCGGGCCCATTTCTTACTAATTGCATAATGTTGGTCAACCCACTTAGCTGGTACAGCTTTCCTGTCTTTCTATAGTGACTATTTTATGGCATTGCTATAGGATTGAAATTAATTCTTATATGTCTGGTGCTTAAAATAATGCTCAGAACCAAAGAAGTATTGCATATAAAAGACAAGTAGCTATAATTGTCGCTATGTCAACTACAATCTCTTGTTTCCCCTACAAACCTTTAATTCTTCTTTCCCTGGATGGTACCACCATCCCTATGCTCACTTGTGCTGATGTTATCAAGTACCATGTACAAGGTGTTGAGGCCTGTGATTCATATAGATTGAGATCTCCAACCCGAAAAAAAAATTGCAAGAATAGAGTCCCAGGCAAAACAAGAAAGTATTTGGAACACTTAAGAGCACACAAAGGCTGCTCCAGATTTTTGTTTTCAAATAGTTGTATATCAAAAACAATATATATTCTATACTGAAGCATGCTTAAGTTTCCTTCAAATATTAGTCTATGCTTATTTGTAAATGAGCTGAGGCCCAAATTAAATATCCATGGAAGCCACATAGTAACTTTGTGGGAAAACCACAAAGGTGCTCTTATGCTGCTTAGTTAGAAGTTATTTTGGAAGGTTAAGAATTCTGAAGGAAATGCCTGAGAGCTTTACCACATCAGGGACCACTCATTTAGAAGATGGGCAAAGATTCACCAGAGATTAGAAAACAATGACTTCTGAAGAGAATTGTTTGTTGGAACTTTTTGATGGGGAGCCATTGCCTGAGCCTCAGATTGCTGCTTCTTGCCTTCTGTATGCTTTTCTCATTCTCAGACCATATCACTGGGGAAAGAGCATATAGGTAGGCCCTTCATTCTGTTTGCTCAGGTTCATGCAGTGTTCTTGGCTGCATTTACAATTGTGGCTAAACAAATGTTTTACTCTCTCCATTATTGTAGGTATATACTCTTTCCTCAAACTCTGACAGTTTCTCCTGGTTAAAGAACATTTTTTCAACCCTACTAAGTAAATGTGATACCTTTCCTTCGATGTAACATAATAGATGCCAACTCTAAATTTACTTTGTTATCAATACTTAATACTTAGTTCTTTCCACTACAAAATCCTTTACACATCAGCACCTCACATGTTCTAAAGGTCACATACCTAAGAGTATCAATTCTTACGGATTTCAAAGTCTGTGGTTGTCTCACTGGTACTTATTTTTATCACTACTAACTGTGTGTACAGTGCAGAGGTCCTTTCATCTTTCCATTTTAAAAAAAAGATAGCCCTTTATTCTAGCTAATAATATAGAATAGAATAGAAGATATTTAAGTAAACAGAGAGGAAAGTCAAGGTGAGTATCATTAGAAGTTAAATGAAATTTGTCTCCTAGGACAAAGAAATTACTCTACACTGAGATTTGATCATACTTTAGATTAACTTGATACCAATGAAGACAAAAGCCTCAGATCCAACTATCTCCAATGCAGGTGTAGTTAGGAGATGCCTTCTCTGTAGATGTTAACATGATTGTGTGGGAACTCTGTCAAATAGATGTTAGTGGAAGTCAAAGTCTCCATCAATATTCAATCTAACTAACTCAAACAGATGGGATCTAGGACACTTAATTGATTAGTCACTGGGTTTTAAGGAAGAGCTATCTTCACATCTAAGATTCATGCTATCTCATCTAAGAAGCCATCATGTGATGCAGCTAGCTGTGGAAATAAAGTTAAGAACAGACAACAGATAGAAGACGTATCTTCCCCCAATCTTTCCTTCTGCTTCTCTAGGAAGTCATTCTAGGCTACAGCTCTCAACAATCGCTTCTTTCAGCAATAGCAATGATTGGAGAGACTAGTGTGGGCAGGGAGGTTGAATATTAGGAAAAACCATTAACAGTAATTGTGACCAAATGGCATGGATATATGTAACTGCAGAAATGGGTATAGACATTTTGAATGTGGCCCTGTCTCATGCTTAAGTCTCTGATCTATACATTTCTATTTAATGTCAAAATTTCCCTGGATTTACCTGGGTTCATTCATAGTACTTATTCGTGCCCATCTATTGTACTAGATTCTGCTACGTAAAGACAGATTCCAAAGAGAATTTATCCCAGTATCCTCCGTGCTTACCACACTAGAGGGAATAAATTAGTCTCAGAATCTGGACTTTCACTTTTCTGTATGTTTTTGGTTGTCAAGTGGACTTGCAAAACCTTCAGTGTTAGAGGTGGACCACACATTTCCAGTTCTACTTCCTACAACATGCTGGATCTTCAATATTGATGTTTGTGACTAGTGGGAGAGCTGTGATAATAAGCCAGTGATAAATTTCAAATTGTGGAATACTTGCTATGCATCACACACACAGAACTGACTTACAGATATCATGCATATACATGGTATGCATGCATACATGCATATATAACACACATATGCATATGTATGGTATCACACATTTGCAGCATTTGACACACACATACACAAACATTTTTCCTAGAAAAATAAACCTCTGGAAAAAAAATACTTTTGTCTCCAGCTTGTACACAGCCCATGTTCATGTTTTAATTCATTTTAATGACTGTGTGAATTCCTTTAATACTTTCTCATGTTGCTTAATTGCTCCTGGTTCTGGGTAATATGTAATAGTGAACAAATCAAAGCTTTGCATGCCATTTATAAGCTTTCAGTATGTGTAAATGATAAGATTACAAATTTTTACTCTTCTGTAAAGTGGAGGGGAATGAATTTAAGTAGAATGAAATCAACAATACAGTTTAAATGTAAAATAGTTGAGAACATACTTCTGTTCCATCTCATACCTGCCTAGTAGAGAACTAGCATGAGAATCTGTCAAGCAGATGGTAGTTGAAAAACAAACAAAACAAAACTTTGTTTTAGAAAAAAAAAACTCTCCTTTGAAATTTTCTAATCACAATGTATTATCAATTCATTTTTCTACCATTCACATTAGTATTATAACGAACTGTCATGCATTCTCTCTGTAGGGGGCACTTGGTTTACAAGCTTTGTATCTTAGTTTTAAAGAAATTAGTTGAACACCTTAGTTGTTCAAGAGCCATTGCCCCAAAAAGTAACATATCTCATTCTTGTAATATATGTAATTTATTATACTAGTGTATTATCCTCCAAGCTGTTTTCTCATTACTCCACTCCAGTCATTCTGGAAGAACAACAGATAAGGAATCATCTCCTCTAGTGATACTCCTCCCTCATGGTACCATCTCAGTCCCCCTTTGTTTTGCCTGGCTCAGAATCAACAGCATCTCTTCCCTTCAGTGACCTACCTATCTTATCCTCCTCAGCCAATCCTCTAGACAGAAATCTCAGAACCATCACAAAGACCTAGTAGATCTTTTCTTCCTGTGATCTGGCCACTTCTCTTACCCCCAGGGCCATGGTCTAGAGATAAGGAACCACAACACCCTGTGTTCGTCTCTTTCAAAGTGTCTGAAATTCTTACCCAGCAGGATTCAATCTGCAACTACAATGCACCTGCAATCCCAGAACCATGAAATGGAGGCAGAAAGTCCATGACATGGAAGCCATCTTAATCTAAGAGTGAGACTCTATCTAAAGAAAACGTGTTTGACAGTCTCGTTGCTCATGTGTATATTGTGCATTTTATTCATTTGACTATAAGCTTGAAGGATGGTCCCGACACAGAGCTTGGCACACAGCAGCTATATTGTAAAATCTTTATTCAAAGGATATTTTTGAACTAGAGAAAGCCTCTCTATTTACATCACAGGTTTGTCTGAATCCACTCCTACAAATCAGCAGATAAAATTCATCCTGAATGTGCAGTCACATCAGGACCATTGAGAGCATCCAGTGGGGGACTCAAGGGTATTTTGTTTGTTTGTTTGTTTTCCTGATAGTGACACAGTAATAATCTCTAAACAATATTTAGTCAAGTATAAAATTTAAATTCCCTTATATTTGTATTAAATTAAAGTCTCATTTCTTTCAACATACTTCTTTCCTTTGCCCTCTGGCCAATTTCTCTGTTACTGTGAAAACAAAACAAAAACAAAATCCAAGGTTTTGCTTGTTCAAAATACTTTTTCCTCCAGAAACAAGTGCTAACTGGCCGCCTATTTACATTTTCATTTTGCTTCTTCAAAAAACCACAGTCCATGTGGGCTTCACTGTGTGATCAAGCTAGAGATCTTCCTCAGGAAACTTGTGGGGAAGAACATTATTTTGTGTGTCATGTATATCTAAACCCAACAGAAATATAGCGAGAAGTAACTATATGATATGGGTTTGTCTAAGAGGAAAGTGGCTTGTACTCCTGCTCAGGGGGGG
>CABHPH010145446.1:0-14900 GCA_902168325.1 Peromyscus nudipes | reverse complement strand
CAGCTTACGTTCACAAACTGCAGTAGGCGAGTTGCCGCCAGAGTGAGGCTGTTGCTAACGCACGTCCTTGTTTTTGTTTCTTGCAGATATTCAGTGCACAGTCTATCCAGTCAGTAGTTCTGGGCTCATTTACTTTTATAGTTACATCATAGACTTGCTGTCTGGCACAGTAAGTACTCCCCTCCATCCTTTGTGGACCCTCCTTACACTGACAGTCAAGTGAGTTAGACATCAGTGTCCTGAACGGGACTCTGTGGTGTGTGCCTGTGATCTTACAGGGGAGACAGGAGGATTGCCAGGCCAACCCAGGCTACCTAGTGAGACCTTATCTCAAAACAACCACAAAATCCAAAAGACAGTGTTCCTTTTCAAAGACCAGTGAGAGCCAAATGCCCGTGTTGGCAGTGAGCAGCAGAAGCAGGGTTTGCAGTGAGCTCATCGGCCTGCCCTGTGCACTCCTGTTGACCTCCCGCTAGAGCGAGTAAGTGTTCAGGAAGTACTCTCTGCTGCTTCCAGCCAGTGGCCTTTTCCTACTCTCTGCTACCTTTGGTTGGCCTGAATTACAAGGCTGGGCCATTAGCATCTCTGATCTGAAAACCCAAAGCCGTATTGAGGGCGTTTGGGATTGTCTGATGGACACCCAACTGGTGAAGTCTGTGGGAATATTCCAGATTCTGAAAAGGTCGGAGGTGTCAGGCCCTTCTGGTTCCAAGCATTTCAGACAGGAGACACTTAGCCTACAGATGAAGCTCTCTTTCTGGAAGTTGCTAGTATTAAAATGCCACATCACAGAACTTGTTGCTTTTCTGAATAGGTAGGTAAAAAGCCTGGGGTTTGTTCATTGCATTTAATACTGCGTGTGGGGGTTTGTGGGGGTGTGCTTTTACATCTCCGAAGTCATGTTTTCTACAAAACAACTCAGGGGTTGTTGGGTGCACAATCAACTGCCAGGTATATAAATGAGAAAACAGAAGTTCTGCAAACGAGAACAACTCAGTATCTTGCCCGAAGTCATTGTTACTGAGAGCAAAACTCCACTTATCATGGTGGAGCACAGGGAGGCAGAGGCAGGTGGATCTCTGTGAGTTCTAGGCCAGCCTGGTTTACAGTCAGGGATACATGGTGATACCCTGTCTCAAAAAACCAAACAAAACAAAAAATTCCCGGAACCAAGCCTCAGAGATACTGTCATCTCTGATCCTCCTCCTCCTCCTCCCTCTTCTCCCTCCTCCTCTTCTCTTTGGTTTTTCAAGACAGGAACCCACTAAACAGCCCCATTTCTTCCTGTTGCATCCCACAGGCAGCATGTGTTAGTGTGTTTTAAAGGACAGTTAGTGGCACACATCATAGATGTACAACACAGGTAGCATGCTTCAGCAGCCCTGTGCAGAGGAACTTTCTGCAGGGTTCTGGAGAGTAACTTGGATCTGTTATGCACAGTGAGAGAGCAGCGGCTCTTGAGCTCTTGCGATGTGGCGTCTGTGACCGAGGAATGGGTTTCATTTCATTCCATTGTAGCCACTTTCCACTGAAATAGGGCCAAAGGTGAGGCCACAGGCTTGACTTCTGAAACAGGCTTCTTCTGAGGGCAGGGAACTTATTTTCTGGGCTCCCTGGCCCGATGATGTCCCTTTATTGTGAGGGAAAGGTTGGTGAGAACTGAGATCCACCTGGGGCCATGTGGAAAGGAATCTGAAGAGCTGGACAGATTTCTGTGATGTGTGTGTCCAGCCTTTGAGACAGTGGGAGACAGTATGGAGTCTTGTCTTCTACATTTGCGTCTATTTAAACATTTTCTGACTCAGGTAGTGTGAGAATACATGGTTGTCATGGAAAAAGGAGGACTTAGTTTATTAGATGTTTATTTTTAAACAGTCTCGCTGCTATTCGGCTCAGGCTAACCTGAAACTTGTTGCCATTTCTGTATGTTCGCCTCTAATGCTCGGATCCCTGATCCATTTTAAGCTGATGGTATATGTGGTTTGTCTCTCTGGGTGTCTCAGTATGGTGTGTTCAGAAGACATGTTTTCCCCTACAAAAACTCGTTGCTTAGTCCTGTTTTGCTGTGTGTCTGGTTTTGTTGTTTTTGTCAGTTTGCTTTGTTTTATGTAGACCAGGCTAGCCCTGAATTCACAGAGATCTACCTGCCTCTGCTTCCCAAGTGCTGGCATTAAAGGCGGCTTCTGTGCCGAGTTTTGTGCCTGCACCGGACACTCTTGATTTTGTTTTGCGGTAAGACCTGGAGGCAAGACAGTGGTCTTCCAAGGTTATTCTTCTTTCCCAAGGTGGGCTTGGCTGCTGACTCCCATGCAGTTGCATCTAAACTGTAAGGCCAGCTTGTCGATTTCTGAATGAAGCCAGCTGGGGTCTGTGTGGGTTTGTGCTGGTTCTGTAGACCCATTTGTAGAGTATTGATATGGAAATGCTGGACTAAGAACATGATCCAAAATAAATGATGCCTTTCTGCCTTTTTTTTTTTTTTTTTGAGATAGGGTTACATAAACAGCTCTGGCTGTCCTGGAACTCACTTTGTAGATCAGGCTGGCTTTAAACTCACAGAGATCAGCCTGCCTCTGCCTTCCAAGTGCATGCACTATAGGCGTGACTACCACCACCTGGATAGGTGGAGATATATATATATATATCATATATGGTGATAAATATGAGAGAGTCTCTGTTTTGTTTTATTTTGTTGAGATATGTCCCTTATAGCCCAGGCTGGCATCAAAATAATTATGTATCTCAAAAAGAATGACTTCGAGCCGGGCGGTGGTGGCGAACGCCTTTAATCCCAGCACTCGGGAGGCAGAGCCAGGCGGATCTCTGTGAGTTCGAGGCCAGCCTGGGCTACCAAGTGAGTTCCAGGAAAGGTGCAAAGCTACACAGAGAAACCCTGTCTCAAAAAAACCAAAAAAAACCAAACAAACAAAAAAAGAATGACTTCGAATTTCTGATCCATCTGCTTCTACCTCCAGAGTGCTAGGATTACAGGCGTGCATCCCCATCCCTGTTTTAAGCCGGGATCAAATCCATAACCTTGTGCATACTAGGCCAGTGCTCTACCCACTGAGCTACATCCCTACCCATTTTTATTTCAACTGTGGTTCATAGTTTTCAGAATATACTATTTATGCTTGTGTTAAACTTAAGTGTTTTGGTTTTTTTTTTTTTTTTTTTTTTTTTTTGATGCTATGGCCCAGAAATTTTTCGCACATAAAAAGTATTTAATTTTTTATGTGTATATGGGTGTGTCTGTGTGGGAATATATAGACTTGAGACCAGAAGAGGGCATCAGGTCTCCTGGAACTAGAGTTACAGGAGGTTGTGAGTCCCCTGCTGTGGGTGCTGGAAGCCAACCTGGGTCCTCTGCAAAAGCAGTACATGCACTGCTGAGGTTTCTTACCAGTGAATTTTGATACTCAGGTTTTAGCAGTACCTTATCCCCTATCACCAGCCCAGCATCCCGTGTACCTTGGGTTCTGCTCTGGTGTGGAGAGATTCCGTGATGAACAAGGGCACTTGAGCGTGGGTTCCTCGAGGCAGGGATGCCTCCTTTGGTTGCCTGCCTGAGCTGACCCCTCTGACCCCATGTTCTTGATTTGTTCAGGGTTTCTTGGAGGAGACCAGCCTGTTCTATGGCCACTACACCATTGATGGAGTGAAATTTCAGAACTTCACGTATGATCTGCCCCTGGCTTACTTAGTAAGCACGATTGCCTACCTGGCCCTAAGTCTGCTATGGATAGTGAAAAGGTGAGCGCCCCTTGCTTCCTCCTCCTCTTTGATTGCCGTTGTGTCAGCTCGGCTCTTACTGCTGTGACCAAATACCTGGCAGAGACAGTTCAAGGGAGGAAAGGTTCATCTGGGCTCATGGTCGCAGGGACTTTCAGCCCCTCGCAGTGGGGAAGGCAGTAGGAGAGAGCAAGGAGCTTGTTCATATGGTGGTGGATCAGAAAGCAGAGAACACTCTGTAACCAGGAGTCTAGCCCTGTGACCTCCCTCTGAGAACCTGTCCCACCTCCTAAAGGTTCCACAACCTCCCTACATTTTCCCACCCCCATAAGTCTGTGGGATGTCTCAGATTCTTGATGGCTGGAGTCTCTTACTTTTGTGTGGATTCTGGAAGTCAGGGTCGGAAAGATGAACAGAGCCCATGGGTGGGCTTCAGAGGAAGGGGTTGAGTGTGCTGCAGCCAAGACTCTGATGGAGTGGAAGTCAGGAGCTGGCAGCTGGGTCAGCGGCCTGCAGTTCAGTGTGTGCTAAGTACCTCTTCCAGATCCCTCTTCCTCACAGGCTTCATTCTGGCCGGGGAGTATTAAGTTAACTGGGTCTCCATTTGGCTTGCAAGTGGCAGAAAACCAACCCTGGTTAATTGGACCATTGGGGAATTGAGTGCACAGAGAGCCAAGGAAGGGGAGAGACTGTTCTAAGAAGGACACAGCCTTGGTTTAGGAACGATATTAAAATCAAGAGCCTCCTCAGCTCTGAGTGTCTGTGTGGTGGCAGCTCCCTGCAGTGGTGGGAAATAGCACATCGGTCTCTACCAGCCTGCAGCTCCTCTGGTCATGGGCACAGAAATTCTGTGAAGGTGTTGTTGGCTCCGTCCACACAGATACCTAATCCTGACCCTTCACTGTGGTCAGGGCCAGGAGACTGTGTTGAGCTCCTGTTGGTGTGTGTCTATCCCCTGGTTAGGATCATGTAGTTTGGATGTGAAATTCCCTCTGAAGGCTCAGGTGTTGAAGGCTTGGTTCCCAGATGGTGAGCTTTAGCGGTGAATGCATCATGAGCATGCTAATCTCATAAATGGTGTAATCCACCAGTGAGTTCACAGCTGAGTGGCCTATTAGGAGCCCAGCCTGGTCGGAGGAAGCAGGCGACATATTTTGTCAGCCTCCCTTTCCTTTCCCTTTCTCTGCTTCCTGGATACCATGAGGTATTTCCCTCTCCCCCTTTCTGCTTCTTCCACCATGCTCAGCTGCCATAATGCCCTCCCCATCACCTCAGACCCAGCAATGGATCCAGCTAACCATGGATAGACGTTTCTGGAACAGTGAAGCAAATAAACTTTTCCTGCCTTAAGCTGTCAATCTCAGGTATTTGCCACAGTGTGACAAGTCTGTCTGACAGGCATAAGACACCAAGGCCTTTTCCTGGTGATTTGGTGAGAAAGCAACTCCCAAGAAAGGAGAGAGATTCTAAACACTGTCAACAGCTATCTCACCAAACACTAGCCTGAACACAATAGCAGCTGTATCTGTGAACACCACAGGAGACTTCCGAATTAAAACTTTGGGCCATGCATCATGCATGCTAGTGCATGCCTGTGATCTCAACTATTCAAGAGGCTGAGGCAGGAGGATCACAGGTTTGAGGGCAGCCTGGGCACCTCAACAAATGTTTCAAAATAAAAATATTATAAGGGGAGGGGAGCCAGGAGTCTAGCTCAGAGATTGACCTGGTTTGGGAGAGACATTGGATTCAGTTTTTGGCATTGCAACAAATAAATAAATATATAAGGTGAAATAAATAAATAAGACATATTATTTTGAAAAAGGAGTTACCGAGTGGAGGGCTGGAGAGATGGCTCAGTGATTATGTACACAGGCTGCTCTTCCAGAGGACTGGGGTTGGTTTGATTCCCAGTACCCACATGGTGGCTCACAACCATGCATAACTCTAATTCTAGGTGATGTAATGCCCTCTTCTGCCCTCCACAGGTAACAGACGCACATATGGTACACAAGCCATACATGCAGGCAAAACACCCATACACATAAACTAAGTCTATCTTTAAAGAAGAGGTTATTGAGTGGATAAAAGACAATGATTTTCATCAGTGAGGTACATGCTCAGCTGCCATATAGATTTAGAATAAACTTGGCTGTATCGCAGTGGGCCAGCAATGCCGTCATGTCCAATGTCATAGATCTTAAATGAGACCAATTCACGGGCCTGTGTTTTGGTGCTGTTCTCAGAATGATGCTTGTGTTTTGGGGTCAGGTCGGTGGAAGGGTTCAAAATCAACCTGATCCGGAGTGAGGAGCACTTCCAGAGTTACTGTAACAAGATCTTCGCTGGCTGGGACTTCTGCATCACCAACCGCAGCATGGCCGAGCTGAAACACAGCAGCTTGCGGTATGAGCTCCGAGTGAGTGCTGCTGGGTTGCCCTGGGGAGGAGCCTCGCTGCCAGGCTAGGTCTGGGGAGGCTCTTTGCAGATTACATGGTATCTCAGGGCCCATTCTGTCTCAGCAAGCTTTCCCTTGGCTGGTTTTAGGAGCAAGCAGCTTATTGGGTTGATCACCTTTAACCCAAGCATGAGTGCTGATAACTTGGGACTGGGATGGGAGGTAGGACACACAGGGCAGATGGTGCTTTCCCTCCATCCCCAACTTTTTAATATCCCTACCTGGTCATAGTGTCATAAACATTGTTTGCGCTAGAAACATGAAGGGAATGCTGTGATGAGAGAATGGATTAGAGAGAAGTTGAAAGATGACAGGAAAACTTCCACATTTAATAAAGAGAAATGAATAGCAGGTTGGTCTAACCCATCAGAAAAAGGTTGGGGGTAGGAATCTAAAGTTTAAGGAAGGTGGATGGGGTTGACTCTATTTACTATTCTTTACACTAACTATAAACAGATCAAATTCTCCTGTTAGAAGCAGAGACTCCCAGGCTGGATTAAAAACAAACAACCATAGCAGGACATACCCATAATCTTAGCTACTTTAATAAGACTACCTCAAAAACAAAAGCTTTTTTTTTTAAGGGCTGGAGATGTAGGTGGTTGGTAGAGTTCTGGCCTAGCATACCCAGAGCCCTGGGTTCAATCCTCAGAACTTCAGATAAATAAGTGACAAATTAATAAACAAAATTAAAATAATGATATATCCCATTTAAAGAAATACAGCACCATCTGCTCATGTGCATGTGTATACACACACACACACACACACACACACACACACACACAGAGTGCCATGAATGCTGATTCAGCTTATTTATTACAAAGCCAAATGCAGTCTCCAGTAGGAGGTTCTACCTTACCATAAGCCTTAGATGTAAAAACTGGTGGGGCTTAGCCTTGGGCAACATGAACATTTAAGAGAAACTGTGGGATATGTTACAAAACCCCCTCCCATTGCTCACAAATGAGTTTTCTTTGGTCCCCAGGCGGATCTGGAGGAAGAGAGAATCCGGCAGAAAATAGCTGAAAGGACCTCAGAGGAAACCCTGCGCATCTACTCCCTGAGGCTGTTCTTGAACTGCATTGTGCTGGCTGTGCTAGCGGCGTGCTTTTACGCAATCTACCTAGCCACTACCTTCTCACAGGAACACATGAAAAAGGTAAGGGTTCCGTGAGAGTCGGCGGACCTTGCGCTCTGGCGTGGCGGCACGTATACATACATATATACACATATATACGTGTGTGTGTGTGTGTGTGTGTGTGCGCGTGCGTGTGTGTGTGTGTGTGTGTGTGTGTGTGTGTGTGTGTGTGTATACATATTGTCTAAACTGGTCTAGTGACTGTCAGTCATCACGCATTAGATACCCAAATACCATAAATACCATCCAACTTGTGGCTTTGTCGTCCATTCATATACTGTGGCTGTCTTCTGTATGGTATAAGATGGTTCACTGCCGTATCCACATGCTAGCCAAAGGGAAAGTGGTGGGGCTCATCTTTAAGGATGAAATACGGAGTTTGATTTAAAACTTCTGCTAGAATTTAGTTTAGTTGTACCTGGCTTCCAGGAAGGCTCAGAGACTTAGTTTTCATCTTGGATAGCTCTACACATGGCTAAGTGATCTGCTACTATGAAGGAAGGATAAAATGGCTGTCACAAATCAATCATTAGAACATTCCCGGAAGTAACTTGAATGGGCTGTTCATACAGCATAGACAGAATTCTGTATCCTTCACTAATATGTCCAGTAGCATTCATTATTCCTCCAGCATGGCACTAGGTCTCTGCATGTGTGCATCGAAGGAAGGTTCCAAGCATCTAAAGCTTATGGTTCCCAGCCACACTGGATGATAAATATGCTTCCTGTGTCTGCTCAGCATGCACAGTTGAGTTCTTTTCAGTTCAAGTCTTTGCTGTCACCATCCCACTTACCCTGACCAGTGCTTTCTGTTATCTTTCCAGGAAATTGACAAGATGGTTTTTGGGGAGAACCTCTTGATATTGTACCTCCCATCCATTGTGATCACACTGGCCAATTTCATTACCCCAATCATCTTTGCCAGGATCATCCACTATGAGGATTACTCGCCAGGCTTTGAGATCCGCCTGACAATTCTTAGGTAATGCCTAACTGCATGCATACCGGGTCGACCATTGCTTGTTCATGGCAGACATTGCTAATCGGTTGTGGCATATTTTCCGGATATGCTAAGAATCATCCTTCCTTTGATGAGCTCCATGAATAAATTATCATTTGCACATGCAGTGAAGGGCCTTAGACTTCAGTCTCCTGTCAGTTATTATACTTTGGATTCTGTATCAACTGAAAGCATAGGGCAGGGCCTTAGAAGAACATACTGTTCTAAAGATGTTAGAATTGACAAGATTAGGCAGAGTCCCGAGAGTTCACACCGGTGAATAAAGATGGCCGAGTGGGTACTGTGCTTGAATAGGATTTCTTTTTCTACTTCTCAAATATCTGAGACTGAGCTTTTTTATTTTTGTTTTTGTTGTTGTTTTGTTTGTTTGTTTGTTTGTTTTTTGAGACTGTCTTAGGGTTTCTGTTGCTGCAATGAAAACACCATGACCAAGAAGCAAGTTGGGGAGGACAGGGTTTATTTGGCTTACACTTCCATATCACTGTTCATCATCGAAGGAAGTCAGGACAGGAACCCAAGCAGGGCAGGAACCTGGAGGCAGGAGCTGATGCAGAGGCCATGGAGGGGTGCTGCTTATTGGCTTGCTACACATGGCCTGCTCAGCCTGCTTTCTTATAGAACCCAGGACCACCAGCCCAGGGTGACACCACCCACAGTGGGCTGGGCCTTCCCCCATCAATCACTAAATAAGAAAATGCCCTACAGGCTTGCCTACAGCCTGGTCTTATAGAGGTTTTCTTAATTGAGGCTCCCTCCTCTCTGATGATTCTACCGTGTGTCAAGTTGACATAAAACTAGCCAGGACAGAGACAGTCTCGGTATGTTTAAGAAGGCTAAGGAATTTGTCTTTTATCTTGGAGAGCCTTATATGTGGCTGAGTGAACTGCTGTTGAGAAAGACAATGGCTGTTGGAAATCTTTATGATGTCCTCTATGGCCTCAACTCTAGATTCTTCAGCCTGAGCCCACTGAGTGCTGGGATTTACAGCCCTGAGCCACCACTCCAGACTGTATTTATATCTTTTTTAAGGCAAGCAAACAAGAAAACCTTTGCATTTTGTAATATGAGGTGGGGGGATTTTATCATTAGCACTTATCTGGACAAAATAGTGAGTTTCATTGTGATATTTTCACACATGTGTATAATATGTTTCAATCATATTGACTTCCTCCACATTCTGTGCCTCCTTTCACATATGTGGTACCCTCCCTGTCATTGCAGGGATTTTCAAGCTTTTCCACTCAATGGTTCCATCCATACTTGACCTTTGTCCCACCTTATTTCATACATTCTTCTTGTTTATGCGGGGTTATATTAAGCAGCTCTCAGGTGACATGTCATTTCACCCGTAAACACTTCAGTGTCTCCAAGTCACCAGGACTTGGTTTAACAAAACTTTACCACATATTCCAAAATAGAGCCAGTCTCCATGATGGAGGGGCTGGTGGCTTGTTCATATTAGGAGCCACACAGGTCCACATGCTGAGTTTGATTACTGAATCAGTCTCTCTCTCTCTCTCTCTCTCTCTCTCTCTCTCTCTCTCTCTCTCTCTCTCTCTCCCTCTCTCTCTCTCCCTCTCTCCCTCCCTCCCTCCCTCCCTCCCCCTCCCTCCCCCTTTCTCCCCTTCTCCTCCACCTCTTCCTCTCTGAATCAGGGTCTCACTATGTGGCTCAGGCTGACCTTGAACTCATCTTCTGTGTACCGTCATGCCTTGCTTTTTCCTGCCTTAGAACCACAGGACGGGTAGCTCAGCGGTTAGGAGCTCTTGCAGAAGAACTGAGTTTAGGTCCTAGCACCCACATCAGGTGGCTTCTGACAGCCTGTAACCTCAGTTCTAGGGGATTCAGTGTCCCCTTCTGGCCTCCATGGGCACCTGCATGCATGTGCACATGTCCACACACAAACTCATACATGTGCATATAAATAATAAACATTAATAATAATATTTTAAAACTTGTTGTAATATATATGTATGACATATATTATATATCATATAATCATGAACTTACCATTTGATCCATTTAAAGTGTACAATTCATTGGCCTCATGTCACTTCCCTGCCATCCACTTCTGCAGCAGAAACTGCCGAGGCTCAGGTTTGCAAGGAAGGTGCCTGTGTCCCTCAGTGTCTGGTCCACAGGAAGGCCTGCCCTGATGCCTTCTCTTCCCCTCTCCTCTTTCCCACAGGTGTGTCTTTATGCGGCTGGCCACCATCTGCGTGCTGGTGTTCACGCTGGGCTCCAAGATCACCTCCTGTGGTGACAGCACGTGTGACCTCTGCGGCTATAACCAGAAACTCTACCCGGTGAGTCATGGCCTTGACTCCCAGAATCAAGGCTGGTCTGGCCCCATGCCGGGCGTGGTCAAGGACTTGGATACTAAAGTCTGTGCAGGAGCGTAGGGGCAGCGGGACGTGGGGATGATTGAGGACACTGAAGGCTGGCTTCCTGGGCTGGGAGTGGGTCCTTTATTTATGTTTCCATGTCTTGATTTCAGTGCTGGGAGACACAGGTGGGACAGGAGATGTACAAGCTGATGATCTTTGACTTCATCATCATCCTGGCTGTGACATTGTTTGTGGATTTCCCCAGGAAGTAAGTGTGGAAGTCCCTGCCACCCCAGCTCCATGACTGGAAGCTTCCAACCCAGCTGTTCTCCACAAGTGCTGGGTGACTTCACAGTCACTGAGGAACCACTGACATCTGGTGACTTTCAAATGGCTCTAGGCTGTTGACACCATGGCACCATTAGCCACTACATCTTTAGGTGGTACCCTGGTACCCAGGGTGGAGATGGTACCACCTCCCACAAGGTCCCACAAGGCCTCCTGGTATTGAATTCCTGTACTTGATGCAGCCAAGGCCTTACCAGGGCAGACACATTAAGTGTAGCTTCTGGATCTGGATTCACACCAGCTTCTTGCTGATCATGTGACTATGGACAAGTTATTTCTCTCAGTAACAAGACACTGAATTTCTCACCTGAGACAGGGACGGGATGATAGCAGGGCCACCTCATAGCCTTTCCCTGAGAATAAGCAAGATAAGTGTCTTAGTTAGGGTTTCTATTCCTGTGAAGAGACACCATGACCACAGCAACCCTTATAAAGGAAAACATTTAGTTGGGGTGCCTTTCTTAAAGTTTCAGAGGTTCAGTTCACTGTCATCATAATGGGACATGGTGGCATGCAGGCAGACATGGTGCTGGAGAAGGAGCTAAAAGTTCTTCATCTTGATCCACAGGCAGCAGCAGGAGGCTGTGACACTAGGCATAGCTTGAGCATAGGAGACCTCAAATCCCACCCCCACAGTGACACACTTCCTCCAACAAGGCCACACCTACTCCAACAAGGCCACACCTACTCCAACAAGGCCACACCTCCTAATAGTGCCACTCCCTATGGGGGCCATTTTCTTTCAAACCACCACAATAACACAGATTCAAACCGGGAGAATACACAGAGCTCAACAGAATGTGATTCTCACCATGTTGACCCTCACCACTGTGACCCTCACTACTATGACCCTCATCACTGTGACCCTCCTCACCACTGTGACCCTCACCACTGTGACCCTCACCACTGTGGCCCTCCCCACTGACCCTCACCACTGTGACCCTCATCACTGTGACACTCCTCACCACTGTGACCCTCACCACTGTGACCCTCATCACTGTGACCCTCACCACTGTGGCTCACCACTGTGGCCCTCATCACTGTGATCCTCATCACTGTGACCCTCCTTACCACTGTGACCCTCCTCACCACTGTGACCCTCACCACTGTGACCCTCACCACTGTGGCCCTCACCACTGTGGCTCACCACTGTGGCCCTCATTACTGTGACCCTCATCACTGTGACCCTCCTCACCACTGTGACCCACCACTGTGATCCTCCTCACCACTGTTGACATTGTTCTTCCGGGAGTCTTAAGTGACTCTCGTCTGCTCTCCACACAGTCAAGGCACCCAGGGTGTGATGATGCAGACCTGTCATTCCAGCACTCAGGAGGTTGAGGCAGGAGCATTCTGAATTCCAGACCAGCCTGGGCAACTTGAGCAGATAATTCAGATGTGGAATTATCCAGAAGTCCAGAATTCCAGAAGTCCAGTGAACCCTAAAGTTAGATATTAGGAAAGGAAATGTAGGGGCCAGCAAGATGTCTCAGAGAAGAAAGGCACTGGTCACCCACCTGAGTTGCTCACTGGGACCCACATTGCGGAAGGAGAGAATTGACTCCCACAAGTTGTCCTCTGGCCTCTACACATGTGCTACTGCACATCTGCGCTCCCAGGTACATGCATACATAAGAACATACTTAAACGACATTTCTTTTTAATAAGAAAGAAACATTGGGCTGAGGAAATGATTCATTCGGTCAGTAAAGCACTTGCCATACAAACATGAGGACCTGAATTCACATCTCCAGCACCTGTGTAAAAGCCCGGAGTGGCAGCTTGTGCCTGTAATCCCAGCATTGGAGAATTGGAGATGGGAGGATCCCTGGGCTCAGTGGCCAGCCACTTCAGCCCAATCAGTGAGCTGTGGGCTCAGTGAGAGACTCTGCCTCAAAACATAAGGTGGAGGGCGCCTGAGAGAGACATCTGATGTCAATCTCTGGCCTCTGCAGGCACACTCACACACCCACATGCACAAACTTGTATACACTCATACATACAACACACACACTCGAACTTGCTATGTCAATGATATTGGTTGGTGGTGGATACAGTTCTATTGCCTTAGGGGCACTTGTAGACTCAGGTAAGAATGTGTCTAGTTTGTTTCCAGGCTCCTGGTGAACTACTGTGCCTCCTCGAAGCTGATCCAGTGCTGGGGGCAGCAGGAGTTCGCCATCCCAGACAACGTCCTGGGCATCGTGTACGGGCAGACCATCTGCTGGATTGGAGCCTTCTTCTCCCCGCTCCTCCCTGCAGTTGCCACCTTGAAATTCATTATCATCTTTTATGTGAAAGAGGTGAGGAAAGCAGATGGGGCTCACACCCTGCACCCCTCTTTCTGTCGGTGTGCTATTGCAATGCTGTGGACAAGAACCCAGTGCCTCCAGCATGCCAGGCCAGTGGTACAGCACTGAGCTGTGTCCCCAGCCCCATCTGAGACACATCGTAATTACATGTCCCCCCAACCAGGGCCTCCTGCGATGTCGCTTCCTTAACATGTGTTTACTCTGGGAAAAGGCTTCCAGTAACTTTTCACATCTTTTTGCTGAATATTTCTGACTAGCCTCAAATCCCCCATCTTCCTGCCTCGACCTCCCAAGTGCTGGGCTTACAGGTTGTTTTTGTTTTGTCTTGTTTGACAACTTTCTCAAGCACATTTAAGAATTGCTTTGTTCCTGTGACGTAAATGTAGTTTTTATATATGACTGACTGGCTGAGCTGCGTCTCAGCTAGGAATCAAACAGCAGTGGTATATTTCAGTGACATGTAGCCAAGAGTTTGTTGATTACTATTTTGTAATTTTGGAGTCAATGCATTGTAGCTGGAGTTTTCTCCAGTCCTGCTCGGGCCCCCGGCAGTTCTGCAGCCCACTTATAAAATAATCACTCAGAAGCTCATATTAATTAAAATTGCTCAGCCATTAGCTCAGGCTAACTATTGACTAGCTCTTACATCTTAAATTAACCCATTTCTATAAATCTATACCTTGCCACGTGGCCCGTGGCTTACCGGTATCTTAACATCTGCTTCTCTTGGTGGCAGCGGCTGGCAGCATCTCTCTGCCTCAGTCTTCCACTTCCCAGAATTCTCCTCCCTGTTTGTCCCGCCTATACTTCCTGCCTGGCTACTGGCCAATCAGTGTTTTATTTATCAATCAGTCATCCACAGCAGTGCATAGCTTTTCAGGGCTTGGTGACTCGCACAGCTCATGGTCCCCACACATTGTGGCAGGACCAGATGCTACATGGGTGGAGTGGCCATGCACGTGACTGGCTTGCCTGGACTTACTGGTTTGTTCATTATTAATAAAGCAAGTCACACTCATTTTTTAAAATGAAGACGGAGATTTTTTTTAAAGATTTATTTCTATTATTTTTAATTCTCCCGCCCCTTCCCTCTCTCCCTCCCTCCCTTCCTCTCAGTGTGCGTGCGTGCGTGCGTGCGTGCGTGCGTGCGTGTGTGTGTGTGTGTGTGTGTGTGTGTGTGTGTGTGCTGCCTGGTGTGGGTGCTGGGAACTCACTCAGGTCCTCTGTAAGATTAATACATGCTCTTAGCTACTGAGCCATCTCACCAGCCCCCATAATTATTAAACAATAGAACAAGCATATAAATAACAATCACCACCTTTCTTCTGCTGTATTCTTTGTTAATAAGCCTAAGATTTATTTTTAATTAGTTCATTTTTTTTAAAGTGCTGGCGCTTGAACCCAGAACTTTGAACATAATAGGCAAGTACCATGCCAGTCACCTACATACCCACCCCAAGTCTAAAATTTTTTGATTGCCTATCAGTTTAAATCTGGAAATAGTAGTGTTCATAATGAAGACGGTGACAATAGCGGATAATAATACTATTAGCTGGTGCCC